>JAQFXT010002148.1:0-13403 GCA_034683725.1 Strigamia crassipes
AGAATAAAACCCAATGGACTATTCATTAGTTGCATTCTTTACCAGAAAGCGAACACCTAGGCGCCTAAACTGTACTTAAAGAAAACGAAACCAAAATCTCTTAAAAAAAATAAACAATTGAAAATTATTTCCACATTTTTTTATTTTTTTGTTGTTGTTTTAAAATGTCCGTTTGTTTGGGTTCCATTTCCATTTCCATTCCCACGAGAAATAGGCGGACACAACAAACGGAAAATAGAAAGGAAGTCGCTATTTGTTTGTTTGAATTTTTCGCATTTTTTAAAAAAATTTGAAAATTTTTTTCAAATTTTTTTTTGGAGTTTTTCGCAATATTTTAAAAACTTTTCTTTTGAATTTTTCGCATTTTTTCAATTTTTTTTACATTTTTTCTTGGAGTTTTTCGCAATTTTTAAAAAAAATTTCTTTTGAATTTTTCGCAATTTTTCGCATTTTTAAAAAATTTTTTTTTTTAATTTTTCGTATTTTTTCGCATTTTTTTAAAAATTTTTCCTTTGAATTTTCCGCAATATTTTTAAAATTATTCCTTTGAATTTTTCACAATTTTTCACATTTTTTTAAAAATTTTTTCTTTGAATTTTTAAAAATTTTTCGCATTTTTTAAAAATCTTTCCTTTGAATTTTTCGCAATTCTTCGCATTTATTTTGAATGCTTTCCAGTGTCCTATATATCTCCGTGTAGATTTTTCTTATCTGAGGAATGCACAAACTTTGCCTGTTGCCCAACACTCGCCACAGGCGTTCCGTTGCCATCCCAACCGCGTTCCGAGCCAAGGTTCCACCAGAATTGCTCCCAATTCGAAATTAAAATCCAAAAACTTACGTCACGTGTTGACCCGCGACCTTCAAAAAGTCTCTTTAAAAAAACAAAAAAACAAAAAACCTCCCTCACCTACACAGGTGACTCACTCGCCTTCGCACAAGAATTCTTGGCCCGAGGGGGGCGTTCAGTGGACGCGGATGGGCGCGGTCCGATTTTTGGCCCTCGATACGCAATACCGACTCTTATGAAACGATATACATTGACATCGGTGGTGTCATGCTTTTGTTGCGACGATTTAGCACTTCCGGTGTGTTTGTTGTCGGGTGGTTACATTGGGGTTTGGTGAGACGCTGCGGAGGAATGAAAAACGTCTTACCTTCGTGGGGCGACGAGAAATCAGTGCGAAATTGTCATTCAAACTGACAGAAAAAACGTCAGCGCCGCCAAACTGGTTGTTGATTCACAGACGCATGTGGAACGCTGCACTGCTCGCCGAGTGAAGTCAGTGATGACGACATTCAAAGTTTGGTCGAGTTCATTTTCGAGGCTCCGCAGGGTGTGAGTTAAAGGAAGTTGTTTTGTGGTGTAGGAGGATTGGAGGACCCCATTTTGTTATTCCAGTGGTGGTTTTTGGAAAAATTTAACTTTTGGGTGATAAAGTAGCCGCCATTTTTGTTTAGAATTATTATTTTTAATTTTTTTTTTTGTTTTTATTTATTTATTTTTTTATGGATTTTGGATTTTGTGTGAATGAGTCATGGTGCCATGAGTGTGTTTTGTTTACTGAAGTAGCTGGAAGGTTTTTATATCCTGTTTTTATCATTTATTTATTTATTTATTTATATTTTAAGTGGAAATTAATAATTTTTAATTTTTTTTTAATCGGAATTAATTTAATTTTTTTTTTTGTTTGGAAAAAATGAGATAAACAAGAAATTTTTATTTTTTGGGTTTTTGTTCTTGGAAATGAAAAACGTAATGGGAATTTTGTTAATTATTGAATTAAATTGAAGTGTGTGGGTGAAGTGAAGAAAAGGACGTAGTGAAAAATTTGTGTTTCTTGGACCGTAGTTTCCTCTTTAGACCTCTCGAGGTGAAACAAAAGGGAAGAATTGTTTTTTTTTTTTTGTTTTTTTTTTGACGTCACCGGACTCGCATGAATGATTCACAAATCCTTTGTTTTGTTCAATTTTTATCTTCACCTTCTCGTCTTACGGTGTGGAGTCGTGGAGTCGTGGAGACATCGCCTCGAGGATATTCGTACGGGTCATTAGGTTAAAAAAATCGAAAACTCGACCTCGTTTCCGATTAAATTCCAACTTTTACGTCTCATTTTTCGACGTTTCTTTTTCCCCAATTAACTCAAACCGGTTTTACATAATAAAAATAATAAAAATTTTAATAAATTTTTAAAAAAAATCCAAACTTAACAAAATCGCCACTAGAGGTCCTCGGATCGATGACGTCAGCATCATGCACCGTAGATACCGAGAGGAGAAGGAAAGGAGGTTGGAATTCGCAGCTGCGGACTGTGTCAGATATTGAAGCATTCTCGAACTCATCTCGAACAATAATTGCCCGTTATGGAGTCCGTCCGATGCAAATTACGGCGTATTTGAAGCACGGTGTTTGTTCTAGTCGACTAATTAGAAAAATCGCTGATTTTTATTTTGATCGGTGCCATGTTGTTGGTCATCAAATGCATCGATAGATGCCAAACCCACGCGCTCAAAGGTAGTAAATGCGTTCCAACATGCTCATTTGTTGTTGTTTTTGAGCGGAGAAATTCGAAAAAGGTGTGGGAAAGGGTTGAAATGTGGGTGCGAGATTTGAGTGTATCAAAATAGAAGGTCTAGTGACGTCATATTGGCTCAGATGCGGTTGCTTAGCAACAATTAGTGCCTATCGAGCGCGGATAGAGATGGCTGACAGCTATTTCATCTTTTTGCAGGAAGCTGATTATCGGATGACGTATATGTGCGATGACGTCATTAGCCGCATATCGAACCGATGTATGACGCACGTAGACATGAGCCAGGGGCTGTGAATTCAAGGGGCGCACTTCCGTCGTGGTCTTTAAAGCAAAATTAAAATTGTGTGCCACACCATGCTCGTTTCCTGTGGTGGATCAACACGGCCCAACTGCATCATAACACGAAGTACGGGAGCTAAGAAAAGCGGTGACCAATGCACAAAACGCAAATTGTTTAATTTTTTTGGATCAATTTGATGAATTATTCATTCGGAAAAAAATTTAAAAATTTATTTTGCACATGTTGCGGTGGAATAAGCTTGTTTAGGTAGATGTTTTGTTGTTGTGCTTTGAACCGGTGCAAATTTTGCTGAATTCTGGACGGATTTGTTGTTTTTCTGAGATACAGTCAAAGTAAAAGCAGTCAAGGTTGTTATTGATGATCGACTCGAGGTAATTGCTTGTTTTTCTAATGTTTTGAAAGCTAATGTGGGTAATTTGCGTGCTTACTGCTTTCCTTGGATGTGGTAGCCGTTTCTCATACTCCCTCTCCGGAATCGAACCCCGATTCCTTGTTACCCGTTACAACCACGGTAGGCGCGAAACCTACCATCGACAGTTGATAAGGCAGACATTTTAAAGATTCATTGCCGGTGCTAGGACCGTGCGAAATCACGGTAAGCGCATCACCTACCACCGACAGTTGATAAGGCAAAAATTTGATACATTCATTACCGGTGCTAGGACTGTGCAAAATCACCGTAAGCGCATAACCTACCACCGACAGTTGATAAGGCAAAAATTTGATACATTCATTACCGGTGCTAGGACCGTGCGAAATCATGGTAAGAGCATAACCTACCACCAACAGTTGATAAGGCAGACATTTGAAAGATTCATTACCGGTGCTAGAACTGTGTGATCGAGTGAGAATTAAACTCGAAAATGTCGATTTCATAGACATTTATTGAAATGTTTGGTGGGGTCGAGGTCCTCCAAGAGTATTTTATCGGTATTTTAACCTCTTTCCGCTTTTCTTGTATTTTTAGAATGAGGCAGTGATGGGGTGTATTGCGTCCAAAGGTGATCCAGGCGACTCAGCGCCCAACTTGTACCGCGTTTGGAACGTGGATGAGGAAGGTCGCATTTTATGTCCAGGATATTTGGAATTGACGGGCGTGGAGCTGATTTTACACAGACGAGGCGGAGAGACCATCAGGTGGCCCACGCGCTGTTTGAGGCGCTACGGTTTCGATTCTGAATTATTTTCGTTTGAGAGCGGCCGTCGCTGCCCCACCGGACCGGGCGTGTACGCCTTCAAATGTCGACGCGCCGACGAATTGTTCAATAAACTCCAAGAGCACGTGCAAGCGTGTGGACAAGAGGAGCAGAGCCACGGCAGTGGAAGCATGCCGCGCTCTTCGGTCTCCGAAAGTGGTCGACCCGACTCGGAAAACGGACTCGCCGTTCACAGAGGATCCATCCGAATACCCTTTTCGTTGTCCGACAACTCGATCACGCCCGCCACTAGTCCGCAGTACGGCGAATTAATACCCGTGTGTCCGCGCGCGACCACGCCGCGCCACGATTACGTCAATTCAACGGCGGTGGAAGCGGAGACCGCGTTTGTTTGTAACGGCACCGACGATAATTATGCTAAGTTAGACAATTTGCTTAAGCAGGAACGGTTGTACATCAATGTGAAGCCGGAGGAGCGGTGTATGACGAGTTACACAAATCTGCTTCGGATGCCGAGGCCGATGAACTACGTGGTTTTAGACTTGGACAAAAATGGGGCTGTTGGTGTGGATGCCAGTTGGACTACGCCTACGTCTCCTGTGAGTTTGACTTCCTTTCCGGAGTCCCCGGAAAAGGCTGCTGAGGGATACGCTACTATTGATTTCGAACGAACAGCCGCTTTGTCTTGCACGAATGGCAATTGCGTCAAAGACCAAAGTGTGCGTAAAACGCGACACAATAGCACAATTTCCGACCTGATTTTGTCTCGACATAACAGTGCTGTCAGTGATTGATTTTTTTGTGATTGTGGCAACTTTTTTTTTTTTTGTGTTAATTTTTTTATTTTCCATTTAATTTAAAAAAAAAAAACAAAAAAAAAAACTTTATATAAGAAAGAGAAAAATAATTAATTTTTGAGTTTATCAAAGTTTTCATAAATGAATTTGTATTTTGGCATTTTTACATTTTTAAAATAGGCTTTATTATATTGTTTAATGTCACTCACTGATAAGATTAACGGACAAAAAGTAAATAAACAAGCTGAAAGGTAACTTGATGGGTGTGTGCAGTACCTGTTTCAACACAACTATTTTTTTAAATCTTTACAATACTAGGGAGCACCAAATCTGTTGAATAAGTTTAAAATTTTTTAAGTTTCAAATTCAATTGTGTGTTAAATTGTGACTATATTTGCACCATCAAAATAATTCAACTTGCCTATTTACTTTTGTTATAAAAATTCTCAAAATTTATTTTGAAAACTTGTAATTTGCAAGCCAAGTTTGGAAGCAAATGGTTTAAAGTTCCACCATTTAAAAATGAGTGAAGAAAGTGAGATTACTTTAATTGCAAATGTGGGCAGTGTAACATTACTCATTTTGCATTGATGTATTAGTATTTTTGTAGAACATAAACTTTATAATCGTTTACATAAGCTTGCAAATGTAAAATACTAAGCTCTTGAAGCCAGGGATTTTTTTATTTTTAATAATAGAAAGAGAAAGTTTGCTTTTGTTATGTCTGAAATGCCAGTCTGAGACTATCTGATCAGATTCCATCAATATTTCTTGGTCCCAGTTATTTTTTTGTTGCATTTATTAAAGCTGAAATGGATGAATGATGTTTACATGCAAATTTATTGTTTTGGAAGTTTTATTTAGGTTGTCTTTATTTTAATTTTAAGTTATGCGCCAAAGTCCAACATTCTTTGGTGTTTTATTATTATTGACATATTTGTCATTCCTAACCATATTTTTGTTGAAAGCCTCATTCCATTTCCTTGATATTTTACTGATGGAATTCTCATATTTTAATGATTGTGATAGGGGTGTTTTGTTTGAGTAAAAACTAAGTCTGGAAACTCGAACTCAAAACTTTATTTTATGCACGCCTTTAATTTTTCAGCAAGTTTACAGCATATTCAATAGAATTCGAGTCTTGAAATTTCTTAGTCAAATCAAGTTGCTGACAGCAAATAATTTATGAATCCTTGTTTCTTTTAGCGTCGCCAATATGTTTTTGATAAAGCGCTACCGTTTCATCTAGCGTGGAAAGCGTCTCCCACCAATACTCTTCGTTCAAAGAACTGATTGGAAATTCTGTTTCAATTCTCATCCGCTGTAGATCTGTCAATCTCATCATTTCCACTGCAAACTGATAGGAATTCTCACCGTACAGTTTTTTTTTTTTTAGCAATTTCACCACTTATCTTCGCACATTTCTCCGTACACAAATATGCTTCAGTATCTCATATCACTTTGTTAGCTTGCCCATCACCTTCTCTACATCATCTTGCTTGGCTTTACTTGCTTCTGTCAAAGCTTTAATAATAAACTGTCTTCCATAATCTCTAAGTTTATAAGTTTTATCTAAACTTAGTGATTTTATTGCAACTCAAACACTCGTTGCTTTTATCAATTGAATTGCACTTCACCGGTCCTTGACACATCGGACACTTAAAAGTCGTTGCAGTTTCAGATTGGTTGTCGCTGCAAGCAATGCACTGGCATACAAATAAATATCTCTCCTGTAGTTGTTGGTGACGCTCAGCTCTTGGCACAGCTCTAGCTATTGGTCCAAAGGTAATGGTTAGTTCTTCCCCAGATTCGATATCCCGAAGAGCTTGAGTAACAGTTGTAATACCATTCCGCTGATACAAATTCGGATTCCAAGAATGATTCAATGTTTCAAGTAGTCGACACACTTCTATATTACGCCCCTTTACGTGAGCGCTCTAGATTTTCTAATGAAAAGTTTAATTGGATTTGGATATTCATGTTGAAGGGCAAACTTGATGTCTTTGAGACATTGCCCAAAACAATCTAAGTAGTAGTAACAAGCTGATCTATTTTCGAGTGCAATTCCCAATTCTGAACTAGTTATTGGAGCGAAGATAGCGACCTAGAATGAAATTAAAAAAATTAATAAATTAGATTTTCAATGATAATGTTTTGATACATATATTTTATGTCACAAAGTAAAAGCATTTGGGTCATTCTTTCACCATGGAAAATGATAACCTGATTTTTTTTATTGCTGTGGCAAATTAATTAATTGTGTTGATTTGAGTGGCCATGACACAATGGGAAAAGAGGAGATTATAAGAATTAATTATAACAAGAATGAAAAAGAATTATATCATTTTTAGTAAATTAATTGACAAATATAACTCAAAAGTTTGGCATACTTTAGTGTAAAAATCAGCAGCTTCTTGGTAGAGTTTGTCTCTGAATAGATTGTTGCCTTGAAGCCTGAAAGCATTAGCAATGACTGCATTCTTTTCTTCCATTTTTTTTTTCTACCCTTCATTTGTTCAATTAGCTGATGGATATGCAATTGGAAAAATTCATTTTTCAACCAGAATTCAATTTTTTCACTAAAATTCGACAAATAATGATCAAAATTTGGCATTTTTAAAAATTGCTTCAAATCTTCATCAGAGGTTTGTCCCATCTTGCTCTCAAGTACGCGTATAAATAAAGACTAGACAAGTCACTGAAACTTGCCAGGCTCGGTGCATCACCTATCATCCTCCCTTTTTAAACGTGCTTGTCTGCTTGATCTCAACAAACTTCTATTTTTAAACAAAGAATGAATGGTATGAATTAATTTGCAGTTGTACATAATTCTGCAGTCTGAAACCGAAATCTTGATGCTAAATTCCATTTTGAAATCGATATCCCGGTTACAGACTAAAAATGTTTCAGTAATTTCTCTCTTCCTACATATAATTTATTCGTTTTTCCCTGCAGCATTTAAAACAATGGATGAGTGCATTTCAATGCAACAATTTATTTACAAATCAATCAAGTTAGTGTTTCAGTAACATAACACAATTCAGTCAATTAAAAGTACAAAAAAATGTCTTTTTGCATGCTTAGTAATAATAGATTAGATCAATTACTGCATCGTAAGTTAATTTAAAATATATTTTAGTCATTGTAAATGATTCCAATAATCTTTTGTCAATTTGGCAGTACCGTACACAATAGTGGTTAAGTTTTTACTGGACTTTTCCCTCACATAAAATGTGAGAATAATTTTGATACTTTAACGGCAATTTAACGTTGATACGTTCGGTAGCCAGCGAAGCAGCTCTCACGGAAATTGTGGTGTTTAGTTCTTTTAATGTGACTTTTTTAACGTACGGATCAGTCCATTTTTGTGGGTTTTGTAGTCCTTCTAAGAATCTTGAAATGAAAATAAATAAATAAATAAATAAATAATATTTGTCAGAATTTATGTTATTTTTGTTTTTGTACCTGGCTTGAGCAGTTGAGCTAATAAATACCCCGCTTCATGGAATATGTGCTGACATAATTCATCATTCTGAATTTTAGTATCTGAAATCACAAAAAATAAGTTTTTAGACTGTCTAAAAAAAATTAATTTTATTTTTAAACTATTACCAACTGCAATTTTTTCAGAGTTTAAAAAAATGATTTTTTGAATCCGGATCCCAGGGAATGTTTGAGCAAATCAGGCAATTCCTTCACTTTGAAGTGTTTCTTAATCAGCTCTTTAACACAATCACTATTAGCTGGCAGATTTATAAAATTATCCTCTTCATCAAACCAAATCTTGACAGCTCTATGTGAAATCCAATGTCCTGAACAAAAATAACTAAATCAATAACAAACATTTAGCATTTCAATTTACAAATAGTTCAATTTTTATTCTTTTACCAGACCAGAATCCTCATCGTCAACAGTATGTCAATACCTGCCACATCTATAAGACGTTCCATCAGCATTCAGCAATATGCAATATGCCTTTTCTTTAATTCCAGCTATTATATTTTCCTTGCATACCTCTTCTTCGCAACCGCTCATCGACAAACCCTAAAAAGTAATTGCAGTTTAATTATTTACCACTTGTAAAAATATACTGGTGTAATTAATGTATGTGTGTATTTATGTATGTAAGTTGCATGATTATAAATCCACCGTAAATCTTAAGGAATCAATGAATCTTTCTATATTACTTATGGAAGAATTTCACAAGGTTTTAAGAATAAAAAATTATTTGTTATAAAGATATTGATTCTAAATTGTGTTTTAATGGTATAAAATTCTGCAGCAGATGTAGAAAAATGGCGCTTTCTAATTAAATTGAATATGAAATTAAATTCTATACTTGGTGTAGAATTTAATTTTACATTTTAAAGCGACATTTATGCCATTGAAACACAATTTAGTATCAAACATCAAGATGTGCTCATTAAAATAGAAGTTTTTTTTTAAGATATTGATTAGTTACAAAAGCTTTTAATGGCTTGAATCGTATCCATTATCATTTGAATGCATTTTTCTTTACCAACTGCCTGAAAATAAAATTCATAAATGTTTGTTACTCAGTTTTAATTTTTTTTTTAAATTGCCTGTAAATTTCATCGCTTTGGGAGTGTCTTTTTCGTTTTTCGGCATGGTTGGAGGTGGAGAAGAACTGGAAATTTGATTTGGTTAAGTAAAGTTGTTTAGGAGTGGAAAATGCGATTGGTTTTTACCGTTTTTTCGAGTGCTATGTAAGGTTCACGGAACGATCGAGTTATGGTTCCACGAATATGCGCTCGACGCGTCACCTGGTGGATTTTTTTTAAAATTAAAGTTGGTTTATACACGAATTAATTTATTTTTAGCTAGGTTTATATTTTTGTTGTTGAATTTGTGCGGTTTTATTTGGGGATTTAAATTTTTATTTTTGTGGACATGTTTGTGGTATCGAAGATGTCCAATCAGGGGATCGGCCATTCCTCTCCACTTTTGGTGACGTTATTTCAAAAAATCAAAGAAAATCGACTAAAATTCGATTAAAATTCAAATAAAATTCAACTGAAATTCGACGAAAAAATAAAAAAGAATCAACTAAAATTGTCTGAGACCAGACCGTATAGGTCTTGCCAAAGCGGTTGCGACCCCGTACACGCCACTTCCGGTCATTCCCTCTCTCCGATTGGCCACAATCGGTCCGCAGCTCCACCTGTTACCAGGGAGCCTCAGAAAGGACCGCAAATGCTGGCCAGTGATCGTACGGTCACAATATGTGGAATGATTGATTTGGAGGGTTAGAAATTGAAAATAAAAATTTAATTAATTTAATTAGAAATTTAAAAATATATTAAAATTAATTTAGGTGATTTTTGATAATCTAGAAAACAAATTGAAAAAAATATTTGCACAGTTGCAAAGACGAAATTCATTTTACATAAAATTCAAATGCTTTTCAACAAGGTGTTCAATTTATTCAGTTTTTTTTTTAATCGTTAATATTCTTAATTTTTTAACTTAGTTATGGTAAAATCGAAAATTAAGTTGATGTCAACTGTGTGATATCTGTTTAATGAACGTATTAATAATAATAAACTTGTTAAACAACTTTATCGTCACTGCATGGGTTCTGATAACACTTACTGTTTACTGTTTACTGTTTACTGTTTTTACCGTGGAAATTCTCGTTTATTATTGCTTTTTCTCAGATTTTATTCTTATTTTTTTGGGATGAAATTTCAGTAGTTTGGGTTCAGTTTTTTTCACATTTTTAGATCCTCATTCTTGCAACAGTTTATGAAAAGATTTAATTGATGTTCTGATTTTGTGTTCAGTAGAGGTGTTTGTGACGATGACATTCTGGGGTTAGAACTATTAAGCCTGTGGATGCGTCATCTGACGTATACCAGGTCAATTCGGTATTCACAACATCAATAGTACAAGTAATATCTTTGTGTAAGAGTATTGCTATTTTTGTATTGTAAGACCCATTCCCTCTTGAGTGCAGCATTTACGTTTACTTCCAATTACTTTCGACCAATTTTTCTATTGGGCATTGTAGAATTGTTGCGATGTCCTTTCACCTCTTGTAATCGACTGTAAAAACATATTTTCCATTGTGCATTGAATTTTTTTTTACTTTGAGTAGCAAATACGAAACAATTCGACAGTGCGACATTAAACTATTGTTTAAAATACATAAATTAAAAATTTTGCTATTAGAAATAATAAAAAAGTTTTATTAGTGAGTTTGCAAACTTGCCTTTTTCTTATAAAAAGCTGGTTTTTATAACCCTATGACGTTATAAATTATGTTGCGGCAAGTTCCAAATTAAAACTTTACGGTATGTTACGTTTTTATGCTAAAAATCACATGGACATGTGATGAAATCAATATGGATTGGTAACGTGTTTGTTTTTGCAGAAAGTCCACTAAAAAGAATTCGAAGTTAAGACATTTACTGCTGAACAAGCTTAATTCATGTAATCCTCATATTGCCAAGAAAACTAAATTTTCGACTAGTGACGACTAATTACATTTAACGGTGTTGTCTGGGTAAGAGCAATTGAGTAATGATTAGTAATTTGCAATTGACGATTTGATCTAGTACAATAATGTGTAAAATGATCTTTAATTCTATCCGTATCGTTGTCTGGTTATTTTATTAAACAATAACTATTGTAGGCAATAGTTTTTAAACATTTGGCATGATTACTTTTTTCTTAAAGAGTCAGAAAGCGACGCAACAATAAAGTTTTTCTCAGTTTGTGCGTAACCACTTGGTTGTGGAACGTTTTTTATACGTTCGCGAGTAACGTCGCGGGTTAACGTGCGCACGTAACGTCGGGTTAACGTTCGATACTTTTTAACATATAAATAAGTTGGTGTAAATTGATGATCACATCGATTGAATTCGCAAGACTGAAAGAAGCTCAAACTTCGCTACCAGCAACAGTACGAAGTGCACGATCGAAACAAAACTAATCGGCAAATCTAGCTCGATTACGTTATTCTAGCCCGTAGTCGATTGAAATGTCGGCGGAAAAATCAATGCAGCGTCACGTAGTTACTGATTTGGCTACGGTGAAAGGGAAGAAAGCTGCGGGGAAACGCGGCCATTCTAACGCTTTAGACGATATGTCTCCACCACGTAAAAAAATGCGTACTAGTTCGACCGTCACAACATCGTCGAAAGACCGGAAAGATAGTGGATCTCTAGCGCAGACTTCTGCAGTGAAGCCGATCGAGAGCGGTGCTCGAAATATAAAAGCGGAGGAATGGAGTAATGCGGATATGACTAAATTGATTGAAAATCTTGAAACGAATCTTCCGAAATCCGATACTGTGAAATACTCGACGCAAGTGGACAGGATGGATTGGAGTAAAGTGCAGTTTGGGGAACACACTGCCGACGAGTGCAAAGAAAAATGGGCGCTCATTATGACAAAGCTACGACGATTTCGCACGTTAAGTGAGTTGGCGACTGATGCTAAAGAGTGGATTGGTCACGATAATTCGAAGCCTACGCCGCCTACTTTGCCTAGTAAATCACAAAGAGAGCCATTAAAACCGCAGAAATCTTTACGGTTATTTTTGGTCGCTAAAATCAGTAAACACTTAAACGAGGCGGGGACTAACAAAAAGGTTGTTGAGGAAAAATATAAAAATCAGTGGAAGAGCTTGTCGGATGGCAAAAAAGTTGTTTGGATTAAAAAGGCTATGTCGGACGAAGAACGTTATGTAGCGGAGTTTAGTAAATATCGTTCGAGTCATCCGGATTGTAAACTCGAACGGAAGAAGTCCGCAATCACCAAAGCAGAAAAGGAAATCAAGGATAAATCGGATGGGAAACCAAATAAACCACCCAATTCGGGGTACGCTTGTTATTCCACGGTCATGTTAAAGGGATTGAAAGATATTCCCAGTAAAGGAAAGATGAGCGAGATAGCGAGGCGTTGGAAGGAGTTAAGTGATGAAGAACGACAAGTGTATGCCAAACAGGCAACGGAAGCCATCGATCGTTACCAGGTGGAATATAAACGATATTTGGCGAATTTGACCGAAAATGAACGAGCGAAATTGGGTGACAAAAAAGTGAGAAAGAAAACGAAGGCCGGAAAAGGTAAAAAAAACATTGAAATCGTTATATCTACTAAAGAAATTGAACTTCGCGCTAAGATTCAGAAAACGGGACCGAAGAAACCGCCGCATTCTGGATATTCTGTGTTTACTTCGGAAATGATGCCGAAGTTGACCGATATTACGGCGAAATTTCGCATGACGGAAATATCAAAACGATGGGCAGTTATGTCCGACACCGAGAAGGAGAAGTACAAACGCGTGTGTCTGGGTATGGGCGAAAAATATCAAAAAGATATCCAACAATTCGTTTCGACGTTGACTGAAGATGAACAAAAGGTTTACCAGCAAATGAACGCAAAGAAATCTGGTCGCAAAAATACCAAAGCGCAAATAGCGGCAGCTGCTGCAGTTAAACTGGAACCGGCAAACTCGAGCAATGATGAGGAGAATAAGAAAAGTACAAGTATTGAAAGTGAATCTGGTAATGATTCTTCTTCTGAATCGGATAATTCTGGATCCGAATCAGATTCGGACGATAACTTGGAAGATAGCAAATCCGAG
>JAQFXT010002149.1:0-13403 GCA_034683725.1 Strigamia crassipes
CTAAGTATAATTTTAAGTTTTCTAAGATGTCTTACTTTTGTTTTACTTAAATAAATGACCGAATCATGCACATTTTTGGGTTATTTTCGTTTTACATGATTTTACTTAGCAAAATCCAAGTTTTCAATTTACACAATTTTGTGCAGAATCTATCTTCCATGTAAATCCGGGGATAGGTGTATTTATAAAGCAAAGTATAATTATAAGGAAAAAGTGCTTACTGCAAACTATGTGTTATTTTTCTTCAGTATTTGTACTAGTCTTAAAACTCTCCAATACACAAACACTTGAAAATAAGTGTTTTATCGAACACTCCAGAAGGGGGTTTGAGGAGATTGCGTGTTTTAAATTACAACTTCAAGTGGAGGTTAAGAAATCATGCTAATCTGTATTTGTTTAGTTTTATTGCTGTAACAGCACTTTTTTTGTTCTCTGTTCGAGTTTTAATGCAAGTAGGAAGATTTTAAACCATTTAAAATGGTAATTTCAAATGATTACATGTGGTTGGGTAAGTACATTTTTGCATGTGTAAATGCTGTCATTGAATGCGGGAAGCCGATTCAACGCTGTATCCTTTAGTGCACGGCCGGAAAGTCAATTTGCGCAATTTGAGTGCGGGTCTCTAATTGAGTGTGGGTTTCCGGCAGAGCGCAGGCGCATCAACATTTTAATGCTAACCTTAGACAACTTAGTTGACTAATGTTTGCATGAACATAATGTGACCACGATTGTATTGTACCTACTTCCTGCTTTTTTGTAAATTTTTTGTCTGGGAATAAAAATGGCACGTGTTCATTAAAATAACAAACAAACTTAAGTTTGATTGAATTGTCCAACTTGAGCAGTTTGAATAAGCTGTTTAAAAACACCGGTGGCGTTCAAATAGGTTAAGTAAATTCTACTTAACTGTATTAAGTGTCTAACCTCGTTTTCACTTCAGGATATGACGTATTTTACGTCATATTTTGCTTAAGTGAACTTATTTAGCTTGCTTAACTCTAAGCAACGATTTAGGCAACTTATTTGTTTTAATTTTTTGGCTTAAGTAGAATGACGCGATTTGCGCATGCTCTCTACTGCAATTTAGTGTCTGATAAAATGGCGCCCACCAAAAAAAACGATGCCGTGGTGAAAATAGAGTGGCGAGTGGAGGAAGAAGTTGGCATAGCTCACTATTTGGCAGAAAAGCCGTATTTAGGCAAACAATAGGTTTTATTTATCTATTTGTTTTTACAATAACAGTTAACAATAAAAATGCATGTTGATCTATCAGCTGCGTACAACAATGCGCAGTAGTAATAATAACATTTCATTTAAGAGCGTTTAACTGCAAGTCATTTATTTCACTGATTTCGCTTAGTTTAGGTCTTTTAAGCAAACTTTAAGTTTTCGCTTAACCAATTTGAATGCATCTACTGTTTAGTCTAAATCAGGAATTTTCAAACTTTTCAACAATACAACACAGTTTTTCGAAAGATCTATTGCGACCTACTTCATCCTCGGTGCATTGAATTTTTTCTGTGATACTTATTGATTAGCTAGGAAAAGTCATTTCGTAACCAAAAAATATATATTTTTTTCTTTTTATTATTGCTACTGGGGGCCATCAAAAATCGGCTTGCGGTCCACTAATTTGAGAAACTTTGGTTTATTGTAATGCGTTAAAACAAATACACATAGACGTTAACAAAAGTTAACCATGCAAAATAAAGCACACTCTTGGAACAAAAACACTTTCCAAAAAAAAATCTTTTTTGAGTACAGCTACTGTTTTTCAGCATTGTTGAACTGATAACTTTTTTTTTTTGGAGGTTGGAATTTGAAATTCAATTACAGAAAGTTAGGAAATATGTAAACAAAAATTCACGCAATGGCACATGAGACGGCATGCTGGTGGTGAATGCTGAGAAGATTCTCTCATATTCTGGTTTTCTATGTGTTGATGGGTGAATTGAATTTGAAGAAGGAATAGAATAAGAGTTGGGCCAAAAAAAAAAAAAAAAGATAATCATCTGAGCCAGATATAAACTAAGAAATTGTGCAAAGCCTTGGATGACTGGCTGATTGAATTGTGCAGTTGAAGGCGTAGAAAAAAATGAATGAATAAATCATAAAAACTCTAGTGCTGTGTGCTTGGACAGCTTAGGAAAGAAAGCAAGCAGTGTTATTAGATGATTAAATGGGATTTTGTTGGATAAACTCTTAGAGGATTCTCAGGAAAGAGTGTTTTAAGTGGACCGAGCAATTGGCTACAACCGACTTTTCTGCCTCATTAGCAGACTCAATAAGTAACAACTCATTGTAAGGCTGTAATGATGTCAGGGATAAAAAAAAAATAGTTCTATCGGCATATAGTAACATCATTTATTTGTTATTCATACAATTAATATTTTGCTTCGTCTCTTTTCACAAAATTTACAATTTTTTATCATCAGGACTTTATCTCCAGCCGGCAGACGTGCTCAATGGGTTTTCAAGCAGACTTTCTATCGGGCACGTTTGATTGGCTGGTTTTAGCGATTTTATGGAAATTGTACCATCCCTTGTTTCCCAATCGTGGAAACCAATCTTGGATATTTTTTTTGTTTTGGGAAAAACATTTCCAAATAATCACTTACTCCGTAATGATGAGACCCGATTGTGAAAAGTGGCACAAATCCAAATAATCGGACATTTTACAATGGGTTTAACGTTGAGCGAACCTGATGATTTTAAGTTTCCTCTTCGCCAGCCATGTGAAGGAACATCAATAATGGAATATAAGGAAAGCTAACAACTGAAGTGAGCTGGACTTGAATCACAAATCTTTCTTCTAGGATATTGCTTTACCTCTTGATATCCAGGGCAATAGTACCGAACAGCCGTGCATTTACTGCTTAGTTGTTCGGTAAGTGTAGGATGTTAAAGTGATGCTGTAGTAAAAATGGTATCCAATAGTTTTGTTGACAGATATAAAGATTTGTTTTTCGTAAACAAAAAGGCAATTCGGGTATCAGATGTAATTCACTTACAGCTCCAAAGTATTGCTATCATTGTGAATTTCTTACATGCTGTTATTGATTATTGATGTTTTGAGAATAGGAAGTTGAATGGAGGACTAAAATATGAGTTAGATCAAGACAGGCAGTTGAAATTTGTTGTTTAAAATGCTGTTTAGTCTAAATTACTTTATGAATGCGTTTATACTATGTTTCAGAAAACTTATGACTAACTCCCATTGGCTATTGATTTGTCTGCAGTCATTACGTAATTGTTACAAATGCATGATTGAGAAAGTAGTGCGAAAAATGGACTTATCCACCACAAAAGAACGCTGATTGAAAATGTAGTGGCTACGGTGACTATTTTTAGAACTAATCTTGACCAGTTAGTTCGGACTGGGTACAGTTTTGGACTTGTTGAGAGCAGTGAATTACCTTTCTATGTGTATTCTATAGTTTAAGGTTATTTATTGTATGTATTTATCTTTCCCTTTAAGTTCTCATACTAAGCCTATTTCTTAAACCTAATTGTAAGCCTTTTAGCCTGAGCTCATGAGCTTATTGTTTAGCTCATGCTGCATGCTTTAACTGTTTAGAGTTTACTTTGTTAATGTACTATTATTGTTCTTGGCATTAAACCACTTGTTTCCAACTACGTAAGTTGTGTTTCTGGTGCTCTCTGTACGTCCTGGGCCTTAGCTTCTAGGACCAGTGCTACTGGTCAGTTAGGTTAGTCTCTTCTTTTTCTACTCTCCTGAGGTTCCACCTGTGGCCACTACTCTGCCTGTGGCAGGGGGCAAACCTACATCTGTTGCCACAGGACTAAGTTTATGGTTCCAGTTTTAATTTCTGTGCTTGTACTTTCTAGACATTCAACCTTAAACATGTTGAAAGATTTATGTCTGTTTTAATTTGTAAATAATTAAACTTATTATTTTTGAATTAAGCTATTCCTTATTGATCACATGATCAATTATGTGTCTTTGCGCTTCTGATGTGCTTAACCAATGGAAGTTTGTCACAAATTTTCTGACACAGCAAGTATTGTATTTCTTTGATTACAGGTAGCCCTCGATTACAAGTCGCGATAAAAATCACTATTTTGATTACAAGTCGCTCTCGATTGTAAGTCATGGCTAATATTCAAGAGAAATTTAATTTGTATTTTACAGTTGAAATTACAGGTTTTCTGACTAAAAATTGCATTTTCCATATTTAGAGGACGTAGTTTGAATGTAATATGTAACATTACATTGTGTAAACATTCTTCTTTATGCCGTGACGACGCTTTTGGACAATCAAGCAAACTTGTCATGATATATAAGGTAATGTTTACACGATGTAATGTTATGTGGAATTTAGCATTTGTAATTATAAGTCGCGACTTTTAATCGAAGAAATACGGTATCGATACTACACTGTAGATGGCTCAAACTGTAGGCTTTTTTATGCCTGACCCCACTCTTAATGCATCCAGTAGTTTCTCCACGACATGAATGAACAATCGTGAATATTCGGTTACTAAAAATGCCGAAGACGGTTTCTGGATGTTTTTGGCACGTAACCTGCACTTCGAACTCAGCGTAATGTAAATATGGTTTGGACGACGATGTGTTGGATGGTATGGAATATGATTATGTAGAAAATTCTAACTTCTGTTACATGGGGCAATTGTCTTCTTTAATTTCCCACTTGAGAATGGGAAAAGTTGGTAAAACCGCAGTAACATTGGGGTGTGTTGAATTCCATTTGCTTTTAGTCTTATCGCAGCTCCTGCCACTTCTTTTGGTCGTAAAGCGTCTGCAGAGGTATGGAATGGAAGTGGGTGGAGAGGGAGGAATGACAGTTGGTCCTCTTTCGCTTGTTGGTACTCTTACGACCAAGAAGTTGCTGGCTCTTGTCGTGGCTATTAACTCCAGCCATTTTGTTGGCAGAATCTCTTCTCGAGTTGCCTTTGTAAAGCTGAGGTGCAGAGTGCAGGGTTGCCATGTCAGGTTGTGATTAAACACAAAAGCGGCTAGAGTGCGCCTTATTGATCTCGTTATGTGCATTAAGTGAGGCGAACCGAACCAAGTTGGCTTGTAATTAAAATAAAAATTCTTGTCGGTTGCCATAATGCGGGCGACACACCAAGCGTGATGCGAATGCAATGCGAATCCGCTTTTATTTTCTACTTATCGTTAAACTTTTCTTTAATAAAATAGATTGCTGCTTGAATTTTTAGAATTTTAGGTCAAAAATTAATAAAATAAATTGAAAAAATTTTATATTCTAGTCCCTCCCATCAATCACTAACTGCATTCAAAAAGTCGTTTAGTTTAGGTTATCTAATTTAGCCCAGTTTAAATACATGTTTTAGACAGCCGTAGGAACAACTAATGTTTAGAAAATGTTTAAAATTTGATTGCTGGTCATTTCATTGCCACTTGCATTGTATTTGACTTCTTTCACTATATGCTTATCCACACTTTTCAGGGACCTCATGCAGAAGTGAAGATAATCTCCATTTAATGACCGAAATTTCTAAAAACAAAGCTGAGTAAAAGCTTCGAAAACATCGATGATTGAATTATTTTATTTATAGGTACGGGTAGCTGGTTAGTCAGGGCCAGTTTATCAAATGGGCACTGGCCTACAGTTTCTAAGCCTTTTAGGGGCCCTCGTGCACAAGAAAACTCCAGAAATGAAGCTTTTTGTGAGTTAGGGTCACAAGATAGGCAATAAAATGCAATGGGCACCCACAAGGTTTAATCCCGCCTTGATTTTCAGACAGTTTTTGGTACTGAAATTTCGGGATTAAGATCATCTGAATATCGGGACATTGGCGCTAACATTTTTTTGGAAATATGTGCTGAATAAATGTGCATAAGTTAAAGAATTTATTTCTGGAATAGGAGTTTGCGTTTAGCTGGCATCGTTGAAAAGATACGGCAAAATAACAGCTTTTCCAGCTGAAAAGTGGTTTTGGAAATCAGTTTTTTTTTTTTACTAATATCTCAGTACTGGTGCTAGCATCAGTATCCTGGGAACAAAAAAATCAGGCACCGAACTCCTGGTTCTGAAAAAACGGTCCGGTGTTGTATTCCCTACTTCTATTTAAAACCTGAATTGATCGTGGCGACGAAATTAACAGCGGCAAAATGACTCTCTTTTAGCAAGCTCACCGCACTTTAACCGAGACTCACAATTAAAGGGGTTGTAAGTTACATCTCATAAATTTTAGAAACCATTTAAATTGTCGTGCTTGCTCTATTTCTCGCCAATTTTGAACCGTGCGTCTAAACATGATGTGTATGTGCTTCCTGCCACTGAAAGCTGTCTAAATTGGCTGCCATCTTTGAAGTTGGGTCGTGACCAACTTCAGTTAAACTGACCATACTCTGTTTCAGAAAACTTGTGACAAACTCCCATTGGTTGGGCATACCACAAGCTCAAGGATACATATAACTTAATCATGTGATCATTCTCAACCAATAAGGAAGAGTTAAATTTAAAAATGGCAGTTTAATACTCACTAAAATATTCCTAAAATAAATTATTAACCACACACAAATAAATATAAAAATAAATCTTGAAAAAGTTTAAAGTTGAACGTATTTAAAGTGGCCAGAAAAAGAATTAGAAACTGGAACCGAAAGTGGGTTTAAAACTGAACCCTGATCGGGCTAACCGGTCAAGGTTGCTTCTAAAAATAGCTATTATTGGTGCTATTGTCGATCAGCATCTTCTTATGGCGAATAAGTGCATTTTTTGGATTACTTTTCAATTGTGCATGTGTAACAATGATGTAATGACTGCGGACAGGTCGATAGCCAATGGGAGTTTGTCGTAAGATTTTTGAAACAGAGTATAAGTTTACATTCGAACTCGAAGTTTGGATTTTAAAAAGCTTGTTTTGTTTAAAAATGTATTAAAACAGTATATCATCGTCTTAGAATTGTGCATTTTGCACAAAGAAATCCTGGTAATACTTAAATCCTAGAGGATTGCTGGGATGGTGTGTGGAAAAATTGCCAATGATAATTGGAATTCTTAATTCAATTTTTATTTTTGATTTTTTTTCTTTCATCTAATTAAAAGCACCAAAAAGATTAAAAGCTGTAGTTGCAGAAGATTTCTTGTAATTATTTTTATTGCTAATGAGAATTTACTTAGGCAGGGCAAGAAATACGAACTGGGAGGAAGTAGCGAGTAAATTAATTTTTTAAATTGTTATTTTTATATGAAAATATTGATTTTAAAGGCAATTATCAAAGATCAGCAATAAATAAGCAAATTGTAAAAAAGTGTGGTAAAAATGCACGCACCTAACATCCTGTGCCATGTTTCAAACTTGTGGTAACAGCTTTGCCAACAATAATGTGGATTTTTTTGATATTCTAGAATGTGTTGCGGAATACATGTGTGCATAATAGCATAAAAAAATGTTGGGAGGTCTCGTTTGGAATGAATCAGTAGTAAATCTGTAGCAAAAGAAAAAAAACATAAACAAACAAAACCGTTTAGCTGTTAGGCTTAATTTATTGCGCTCCATATGCGTGAAAATCCATTTAAATTGAATAAATAAAACAAAACATGCAGAGCTGTCAGATGTGTGAAATAAGACTAATCTGAGCTAATCAGAATTTAATTTCAACATAAATAACAAATTATAGCAGAAACGTGGTGTAGATTTGAAGAAAATTTAAGATGGATGTCTAAATTAAGCTGGAAATCCATGTGGAAATTAAGTAAAACCAATGTTCACATACTATGTTTCCCTCGGGCCACTTTCCACTTTCCAACTAAGTAAAATTCTTGATTGCGACATTGTATTTTTTTCAAATCGCAAGCATAGCGAAAACGTGTAAAGCGAGATTGGGTATAACGACGGATAGGTGTATTTAAAAATCCAGGGCTGTAGCGATCGGGGGTAATGCATTAATGCGCTGTGTGTGTGTGTAATAGCATATTTTGTCAATATTGAGCATGTTTACATGACAGTTTTACCAGAAAAGTAAAATTTGGATTTTTAATTTTCTGCGAAAGTGGGTTCCATGTAATGTAAGGAATCGATTATTGAAAATTAGATTAATGAAAATTCGATTTCCACTTTGATATAAATAAATAAAATATTACTTCCTGCCTTCCAAGTTCTGCAAAAATAATCAGTTTGATCCAATTTAGGATGAATAACAGAATAAATGTGTAACGGTTTTGACAATAACAAGATTAACAACCCTGTGCACTTGACATATTAGATTGTCATATAATTGCAAATAGAATAAAAGGTTCTCTCTAAAATATTTTAGAAATTATTAATGCTTGGAAATATAATAGATGCATTAAAAGTTTCTGTTTATGCTTTTTTTGATGTTTTTACAAACAAGAGAGGATGCTAAAAGCAGCTACAAACAAGCACCAAAAACTGCAAACACAAAAACTACGATTGGAATGGTTTCTTGTACCATATTTTGGTTTTTACAATCTAATTCAAAATGACTGCCACGGCAGTTAGATCGAGGGGTCAAACTTTGTGGTATAACCATCGAATTGCAGTCAATTTCAAATAATAGCTGCGGCTACTATTCGAGGGCGGCTCTTAATCGAAGGAATACGGTATAAGTTATATGTTTTTTATATGTTTATAAGTTCAGTATGCAACTTATAAAAAAGAATTATAAGTTATCGTATTTCTTCTATTAAAGGTCGCGGCTTATATTTGCAAATGCAATTTTTTGCCACGACCTATAATCGAGGGCGACTTTTATTCGAGGACGACTTTAATTGAGAACGTCGAATTCCACATAACATTTCGTCGTGTAAACTTTCCCATTTACGTCATGACGACGTTTTGTTTGATTGTCGTCACGATGTAATGTTAGGTGTTACGTCCTAATTACGTCCTCTAACATTAGAAAAACCACTTTTAGGCAGAAAAGCTACAAGTTCAACTGCAAAATACAAATACAAATTACCCTCGAATATTAGCCGCGGCTTGTATTCGAGGGCGACTTGTATTCCAAGTGTTGATATTTTGCCGCAACATGTAATCGAGGGCGACTTGTAATCGAGGGCGACTTTAAATCGAAGAAATACGGTATGCTATAAGTAAAAATTATATTGTTTACGTATAGGTTAACGCATCAACGTCAATGCCAGGGGTCATGTGAAGGCGTTATATTTATTTAGAAAACTGGTGCAGGCATGGTTAATCGTACAAAAACATTTTGAAACAAGCATGGGATAAATAAATCTGTTTTATATGTTCATTTATTAAAAAGGCATTCGTCAAATGAATGAACTTATTACTCATAGTTGTGCATATAAAAAGCGTAATTGCCAAATCTCTAATAATAAAACCAGTAAAATTCTTTTGAATCTCATATTCAAGGGTCCCCCACCTTACATCGCAAGGAGAAATTGGTGAAAAACAACAAACTTCTTGTTATTTCGTTAAATCCGCTTAAAGAAGCGGCTTTTAGTAGAAGCAAGTTAGAAAGAATCTCTTTCTTTGTTTATTTACTTCTTATTCTAGTTTCTGTGCAGATTCTATTGACATTGATTGTTGATCCTGTCTCATTTGAAAGGATTGGTGTTTTTAAGGGAAATCCTCTTTTCTACTTTTTTTCTCTCAAAATTCGTATTCTGAAGTTTTGAAGTTCTGATAGAAGTGGGCGAGGGAGAAAAAAAAAGTAATTCTAGACAAACACAGAAGGGGGTATTGAAGAAGTTTGTGAGTAGAATGTCAAATGAGCTTTTACCATGTGCTAGGAGAAAGTGATGTAATTTGCTGCAGCTTTCTCTCACATCTACACTTTCTTATATCGTCAACGTGTGTGCAATCAAAAGGATTTGTGTCGAGATCCACACAGAATGCACACTTCATCTGAATCCCGCAGGAATTGCAACTCCATCGCTTTCCCTTCTTCTCCAAAAGTTGAGACCCAGAGTGACCATTGCGCCACCTTCACTTAGCCAAGAAAAAGTGGTGGGTATTCAGTCGAAACCTGTGCCAACGTGATTGGTGACCCCATTACACTAGACACCACACACACCACGCTTCTAGTTTGCTCCTGCAACTCCTGCTGCTGTCATTCGCAATTTCTGTCCTTTTTTTCTTTCTTTCTTTCTTTCTTTCTTCTCTGTTTTCTTTTTTTTTTTTGCCTTGTTTTTGTTCTCTTTCTTCTTTAATGGTTGACATGGTGTTTCTATTGGTGTGTATTGGCATTTTGAAGATATTAATGATGACTGGATGAGGAGTACTAACACGTAGTACTACTTACAAGTGCTCGATCTGATATACAGATATTTGTATGTGGTGAAGGTGGTGATTGAAAGACTAAAGGTGTACTTACAATTTTAAATACTACTTCATATGCGTAACTGTTGATTTCTTGAAATTACTACTAAAATGCGACATGTTAGAGCGATGTATTGCAAGAGCGATGTATTGCAAGATCGATGTATTGCAAGAGTGATGTATTTCAAGAGCGATGTATTGCAAGAGCGATGTATTGCAAGAGTGATGTATTTCAAGAGCGATGTATTGAGCGATGTATTTCAAGAGCGATGTATTGAGCGATGTATTTCATAGGAAAAGTGATATCCGGTAATATTCGCATTACATCGCAATACGGCAAAATTTCGCTATATTGCAACTTCACACAGGCTTAGTAATAACTTCGGCGACATTGCGGACGAGCCACCAATAGTGGAATTTACATGCCAAAGTGTAAACTGGCAAAGAAATATTCAAACCAGTGGCATAGCCAAGTTTTTTTTTTTAAGGGATGCATAATTATTAGGGTGGGGCAAATTCTAAATTTTCTCGAATCCGAATTTGAATCCTAAAAGGTTCTCGAATCTCTCGAATTTCCCGAATCTCGAATTTTTTGAATTCTTCATATAAGAATATTAAGAAAATGAAAAGAGATAAGATAAAGGGGTAATAGGTTACAATTTCACGACTGATTGATGTTGATTTATGTTGAGTAATGTTCACAAATCATTTTCTTTCATACTTAAATCGTTTAACTTACATATTTGGAGCAAACAGATTACGAATTTCAATGTATTTTCCTAAATTTTGGGGTATACAACCTTTAATTGTGTGTTCTAGACTAGCATGGTCCGGGGCAGTGCCCTTTGCTGTTTTCATTAGCACGAGTACACATAAATACGTTTAAACACGTGTGGGGATCTCAAACATGATGCATTTGTTACAAATGGATGTGTCAAAAACACCTGCTCGTAAATACACTCTGAGCATGCGCAGTTGCATTCTCACGTTTAAGCTTTTTAAGTGCAGTTAAGCACGTTCTCCCTTTTCTGACTCCCCTTATTGATCTTGTGACCAAAGCTGCTGCGAGAGCAAAGCTAGTGAGAGTAGACGCAAGCTGGTACGTGGTTTTCCTGAGCTTGCTTTACTACTTCGCCTACGTCTAAACACCTGGGCGGGTACTACTACTACAGTCTTGAAACCAAAATCAAGCCAAAAAACATTCGGTCAAGTTAAATAAAAGTTTTTGAAAAGAGAATTTAGTATTTGTATTTGGCGAATTTGTCCACTTCTGGTCCACATGTAAACACAAATTCTCAAGCAAAGAGAATTAGACTCGAACAAATACTCCGAAGGGAAAGAAATGTAGTTGAAGCTTGGAATAGCATCATCCATCTGTTTTATTTATACGGCCCGTAGTGCAGAAGAGACCTCAAAGAAAACCTATCGGAAGACAACAAAGAGAGTGGAAAATTCACTTTTCACGTGACATTACTGGAAAGGAGAGGGCGAAGAAAATCGAAATGTTGCTGTGTTCTACAGTAAGGTGAAAGATATGCGATAAACCTATTAAGCGGCTTTTGCACATGTTTGAACTCTTGCTGATAGAAAAAAAAAGGATAGTGGATGGAGGAACACGTAAAAGAAAGGTCTTAACGAGGAGTCGAACGAGGTCTGCAGCGTGATGAGTTACCTGCACGTACTAAAGGATCTGGTGTGGAAATGGAGTTTGGTCTTGATAGTTGAAGTGGAAGCAATTGTGCTGGAAACAGCTATTTATGCTGCAGCTTGAAGTTTTTTTTTTTTTATTATATATTTTATATATATATGTGTGTGTGTGTGTGATATATACTTTTAGTGGTCCTTTGGTCATTACTACTCGGTGACATGATGTTGGACTCGTTTCCATCTGGTGATGTCCGATTGCTAGTAATTGGCTCTTAAATTTTTGCAATTACAGTGCACGGTTTGATGAGCGGTAAAGCGATAAGGCGAGGTCGTTTGATGGCCAATGGTATTAGGCCAGTTTGAGGAGTTTGCTGAGTCTGGAGCGCTGTTTTAGGTTTTTTTTTAGGTCTTTTCGTTTGGGTTGGAAGTTTATTTGCTAGTATTTTGTGGTGGCAAATTTGCATTCTGGCTGGCATTTCTTAAATTGCTTTGATCTCAAAGTCATGCTATGACAGAATTTCAGGTTAAAACAAAGAAAATAATTTGCTGAGACTCATCACTTTTTGACTCGGATGTCATTTGGTGTTTATAAATCTGACCCTACTGTTGTCAGAAAAGTTTGAGCGGTTACTTAGGTTAGTTTATCTAAAGAGACTTTGATTGTAATATACATTTTAAAGTAGCATCATGGAGTAAAAGGTGCGTTTACACCGGGGTGGGTAAACACTCGCTTGCGGGTAAAATTTTCTGCTTTTGCTTTGCATTTAAGCTTAACCATTCACACTGAAGTGGGAAAGAATGAATAATTTAGTTAAGAAAATTTCACCTATAAACTGGTGTTTACTTGCAAGCAGGTACTTACTTACCCGCTCTGGTGTAAACGCACCTTAAGGAACACTATGAACAGGCTCACACATTCATCGTTAAGCGTAATTTGGATTTTGTTTTGGCCGTTTATATAATTCCCAAAAACAACATAAACAGAAACGTTGAATGCGCCTTCTACTCACATGTGTGCAATAAAATTTTTAGACGTTTGTGTTTTAGTGTGCAAAAAATGGAATTTGGTGTCTGAATTTGGCTTCAAAATACCCGGCGCAGACTTGTGTGAACATTGGTGAAGTTACTTTTTAACTTCTCACTAGGCGCAGTTAAAAAAGCACGGCATCGTTGTTTTGTATTTTAAAGAAATAAAAGTTTTAACTTTTATGGTGAAAACTAAATTAAACTTTTATTTTCTTAAAATACAAAACAAAATGTATTTAAAGCATTATTTTTAGAAGTTTGTGTCACTTTTTGGTTTTTCATCCATATTTTTGGGTCGAGTGCCTGAAAAGTTAGAAATATTTATCAATTTCGAAAAATTTCTGCCATCTGTTGGAAGTTTTATAAAAAGTTCTTAACTGGCAAAGTTTAGGTGTTGTATTCTGTGGAAGACGGTAGTGTGAACACGATAGTGATATGTGTTCCAGATTATGTTCCAGCAGGTCTCA
>JAQFXT010002150.1:0-13396 GCA_034683725.1 Strigamia crassipes
TTCGACAATCGTTTATTCGACAATCGTTTATTCGACAATCGTTTATTCGACAATCGTTTATTCGACAATCGTTTATTCGACAATCGTTTATTTGCTGATCATTTATTCGACGATTGTTTATTCGCTGGTAAATCTAACCAAGCCTCACTTAACCTAAACTAAACTCATATGACCAAAATACAATTTATTCCTGGCGAATAAATGACTGTAGAATAAATGAACGGACACCAAACGAACTCCCATTACTATTACTTTGCTACTGGCCTCAAACTCAGATTTAGTTTGTATAAGATTTGTTTTTGTTTTTCCTTAAATACTTTTATCAGGTATTAATATAAAAAAAAACATGGTAAGGAAATGCCTCAGGGATATTAATTAACAGTTAGATCTTCCCTCTCACAACAGTTGTACAAAAAAATCCATTAAAAAAAGATGGTGGCCATGTACAACAACAAAAAACAACATTTGTTTAAGTTAATGTTTAGTAATGCCCAATACACATTGTTACGTGACTTTTGGCAAACGAAATAAAAGAATAATTAAAAAAAAAAAAAGGGCGGGTAAAAAATTCAAAGTCATTTGCAAGTCGGAGACGCTGAAGGGTCCTCAGAGTCGCCCTCTTTGGACTTGAGCACAAAGTCTTTGAGCGTCGCCACTTCGCTGGCCAAGCGTTGCAGTTCTGTTTTGAGCAGACGGTTATCATCATTTCGCCCGGGTTTGCTCTGTCGTGACAAGTCGTCTTCGGAAGGCCTTCTCTTCCCCGAACACGCTTCTCCTTCATCTTCCGTCCACTTCCGCTTTGCTAAACAGTGTTCTTCTTCAATGCTCTGCGAAGCGTGCGGGAGATCCGGAGAAGCAACGGGAACAGGCCCACCACCGGGACTTGCTCGGAACGCCACCTCGGTCTTGGATCCATTGCCACTTTCGCTTAAGTGGGATTTGTGCCTGAGTTTGTGGGGCAAAAGTCGATTCACATGGTCCGGAGAACGCGCGCCCGGACTTTCGTCGCCGCTAGAACATCCTCCGTCACCAACGTGGGTATTGGCCGAAGAAGGACTGCTGCTGTTTTCCGAATAGGCGGACCTACGTCTACTGGAAGGGTCAAAGGTAAAAACGTGGTCCGGACTGGAACAACGGGTTTGAACCGGATATGAACCGTTGGAGGCATTCAATGGTGGCGAATAACCCAAATGTCCGTTGGACGCGGCATTCATGCCGTTGGGGCTGATTCTGCAATAGTTGTACAATCGGACAACGTCGTTTATGTCCCTTAGAGGTGGAGCATCTGAGTGTGAAGCATTGTTTGGATTTTCGTATTCGTGGGACTGATGTTGCGGCGACAACGACTGGTTGTGATGAGGTGGTTGAGATCCTACCAGTGGTCTTAGAGGCAAAACTGGTAGTCCGCCTGGTGTTACCAGAAGTTTGGACCTCTTCGTTAAGTTGATAGCGATGTGGTCTACTGGCGGCATCGATACAGATATCTGATCTGGGTTTACCATGGATTCCCCGCAGATTCCATATTTGTCTTTGATGGCATTTAGCTGAGCCCTGAGGACGGCGTTTTCTTTGGTCAACTCGAGAACTCTGGTCTCGAGAACCATGTCGTTAAGTCTTCTTTTCTCTCGGCTTCTTTTGGCCGCCTCGTTGTTTCTTCGCCGACGGTCCCAATAACTGTCATCTTTCTTGTTATCTGGGATGAATTCGCGCTGTTTTCGAGAGTTCGAGTTGCTCGAGGTGACAATCATTGATACTGGTGCTGATCCACAGTCCTTAGTCATGCTCTTGGCTGTCAGGTCCATTCCTGTGACTGCAGTCAAAGATGAATAGTCGCCTACTGTCCATGAAGACAGCATGTTGTTGTCTATTGGCGTGGTTGGACTAAGCCGCACGTTCAGTTCACTATCTTCTCCAATTCGTTCGGTGACCATCACAATGTATCATCTGTTAAAGACAAAAAAAAAAAAAAAAAAGGATTTAGTATAAAATTATTCAATAATTCAACAAATAGGAGATCCACAATTCTTTTCGCACCCGGGCTCCGTCTTGGAGAAGCCGGCTTTGTATACTGTATGTCTCTGCTACATAGATTGTATGTAGTTTCTATCTATGTAGCAGCAACATCTATTCTTAATTGTTGTTTTGCTTAATATTGAAATCTCTATCCCACTGTGAAAATGACTTGAATTGAATTCAACTCTAAAAGATCCAAGAAACAATTAATAAATGACTACTGTCTGACTGACAAGCACTAACATGTCCTTGAGAAGCTATTATAGTCTATGCATCATTTAACACAAACTGGATGTATCTAATTACCATATAATATATCTAAAATTAAAAATATTAACACAATATGTAACAATATGTAACAAAACAAAGCGTTCTCTTGTTTCCCGATTGTTTTCACTATAGTAAGTTTCTTACAAGTTGTCCTGTGCTGTATGCATAGAGAAAGGAAATTGTAATAGAACATAAGACTTATCCCTGAGGGGGGAAATGAGTCACATGCACTTCCGGTCGAGGGCAGACACAGTTTAATCAGTTTGATTTCACTCTGTCTCCCTAGTCATTGACCTACATTTCAACTATCAATCATCGTTATTTACATAACGTGCCGCTCGCTTAAAATATGGCTGTTCTTTGCCACGTTTTCTGTATTGCATCTTGATGTTTAAGGATTGAGATGAGCAGAAATAAAAGAAGCAGCCATTAGGTAGTCTAAAATTATTCATTCATTTACATATGCTAGGTGGCGCTGTATTAATGACAGAAGGTCAGAGTGATCGTAAGAGTTGAACACTCCACTTTGACCATGCGCAAGTGAGGGCGGGTGATGCAACCTTGAGGGACGCTGGCCTTGTCCTCTTTCGGCCGGCTAATTGCGTTCTTTGGGCGCGCCTACCAGTCTCAACAACCTTCTTTATGCTCTTTATTCGCGGCCATTAAACCGGAGAAAGTAACAACCCTTTTGACGACCCTATAAACTACACTTTTGCTCAAAATGTGCAAATGTGTCAACGTGGAGGCCAAACGTAACGGACAAACAAGCGGGAATTTGGAAAGCGAAATGAATAAAGAGTTATGGAGTATTTGTGATCTCTTCCTTACACCTTGACCTAATTCGGCAAAGAGTGAAAGAGTGTATTGCGTGACCGTTTTTCACTTTCCGACGTTTCCCATGGAACATTTTGTAACGGATGTTTGGACAGGAAGAGAAACTTGTTTCAAAAACAGCTTGGATCTCCATGTTACTTAATTCCACTCATTAATTTGCAAACAACACCTCAATTTGAATTTGAATCGAACACGCCAAAGGATGAATAAATAATCAAAATTGGTGGACCACCAGAAAGCGGGGCCCTAGTAATTGTCTCGACGCTCAACTCATACGCACACTCACACAGAAAAATGAATATGACGTGAATTTAGTTGTTAACTTATGGACAACGATGTTATCCGCATTCAGTAATTGGCGTACATGCTCACGTATATCCCGCACAGTCGTATCAGAAGACAAATATTGATCTTGTAGGGCCAATAGGAGGCGTCCTCAAAACATGACCAACAGGAGCAACAGTTTTCAATTTTTCCGCGACTCTGCATATTTTAGGGCCCTAGTTATAACTTTTTTCCAAGGCCCCGCAAACCTCTAGCCGGCCCTGGTGAATTACACATGGATAAATATTAGTAGTTGAATTTGTAACTTTCCATCATTTTGATAAATAGTATATCTAATTAAAACTAATTAATTTATCTGTTATTGCCATAAATACTATCTAAAGATATGACAATTTATTTTTTTTATTACGACCTTGTTTACAACTGAATTAACCTGGATATTATTTACTACCTTGTCCCAACTAATGATTCAAGTTCTCACACAACTGTTCAGTCGGATGACCTTTCATCCATCAAATGCTGCAAAAACATTGACAACTGTTGATCCCATAAACTGCAACAAATTATGCCTTTCCAACAAATAAACAACTGTCAGTTCCAAAATTATAATGTACTATCTATAATAGACATCAAAACTGAATATTTATCCTTGAAACTCTCTTAATTGGCTTATTTGTATGAAAAGCAAACAATTAGATCATTTTGAGTCCCAACTTCAAACCAACCATATCAGACTGTCAATAACCTCTACCAGATCTATATTTAGCACTATGAATAAACTTGCACAGTCTTGTTTGTAGAATTTTTTTTTTTCCTTTTTTTTATTTCTTACTTATCAGCTGATATCTGCAGGCTGGAGTTGTTTGTGCGTAGCGGAGACAGGTACCAGACGACAATCGGTCGCCGAACCGACCATTTATACACCCAGCTCACCCTCCCGGACCATGACTCAAGCTGGTCCGCGGGTCGCCGCCCCCCAACTACAGGGTATCTATGCTCGGGAGAGATTAGCATTCTAACCCAGCATTATTCACGACCTTCACCCACACACGCTGACCTCAGAGACATATCCCCGAGACGGGCGACGATAACTTTGCTCGGGGTTTTTGTCTGTGCCACTGTCGTTAGGAGGTCATTGTCACTGGCGTCGCGCTATGTATGCCGTTCCATGAATGAGTAACGAAAGGAGTTATTTCTGTATTTTGCCTTGAGAACCCGAGGATGAGAGATGATGACAAGCGAGCCATATATTTGATAGGGACGCGCCAAAAGGGTGCAATAGACGCTCAGGAATTTGCACGATTAAACGAATGCCTTGCCGAGTTATATATATATACATATATATATACAACCGGCTAGCTTATAGCATGGCTTAAGACGCGTAACAATATACATATATATATACAACCGGCTAGCTTATAGCATGGCTTAAGACGCGTAACAATATACATATATATATACAGCAGGCTGGCTTATAGCATGGCTTAAGACGCGTAACAATATACATGTACATACAGCTGGCTAGCTTATAGCATGGCTTAAGACGCGTAACAATATACATATATATATATATATACAGCAGGCTAGCTTATAGCATGGCTTAAGACGCGTAACAATATACATATACATACAGCCGGTTAGCTTAATGCGTAACAATATACATATATATACAGCTGGCTAGCTTATAGCATGGCTTAAGACGCGTAACAATATACATATATATATATATATACAGAAGGCTAGCTTATAGCAAGGCTTATGACGCGTAACAATATACGTATGTATACTTGGCGTGTCCACTCCAATATCATAACTCCTTGTGTTTATGTATATTTATGCTTCGACAGACGGCGAACTTGAATAAAGACTTTGTCCTAAAATTCCAATTAACATGTGAGTCCTGCTTTTATTTCTCTAACATAAAAAGGCAGTTTGTTCAACAGATATATGTTATTATTAACGTTTTATTCCTAATCAAAAGTTCCAATGACCAATGGGCTGAATAATGCGAGCTACGAAAGCGAAACTTTTGAGGTAAAACCTGATTGAATCAGACGGTTATTCAATACCTGGTTGGTAGTGGTGGCAGATGCCACTGAGTCATGGTAATGGTTGGATCTGTGCCAGGTGATGATGATGTGGTGCATGGTTACAATGTTTTTTTAAGTAATAATTCAGTTGTAAGGGAATTAAAGAATTCGAGGCATTAGAGGTTTGGCGATTAGGTTTTTTTTTTACCTTTAAATTTTGGATATATATTAGTGTAATATTAAGTTTTTATAAAACGTTGCTTTACTGGTTTGACCGGTGGTTTCGCTGTCTTGAAAGATAAGTAAAACCGTCTCATTTGTACCGGTTTTGAATTTACCGCTTTAAAGATTTGGTAATTCCACCACAAGACAGTGTTAATTCAATCCCACAATCCTCTAGTTTTAGATATTTAGTCAAAAGGTGGCTCTTAAAACAACTAAATTAGCATTGCTGCAATTTCACTGACTTCTAGCTAAGGAAGTGGAAAATATCTTGGTTCACAAGGGGTTTTCCCAGACACAAAAGTGTCTACAGCAACATTTACAATACATTAAGACTGGTTAGGTAACCTTAGAATTCCATGTTATTTTCAATATTGAATGCACCCAGTTTTAATTTTTTTAAGCAACAATTGAATTTTCTGTGTGTAAACGAAATTTAACCTGAATAAAAGCAGCAACAATGAAGAGTTTCACAATTTTTCAACATAAAAAGCATCTGAACAATCCAATTTTCAGCGAAAAAAACATTGCTTCGAATCAATAACAATTCCAAGATTCTCATGTGCTGTGACATAACAAATTTTCCAGGATATCAAAGCGATGACTTTGTACACGCACGTGATTAAAATGAGTGTTGATGACGTCGTCGCGTCTCGACAAACAAATTAGTCACCCATATTTTCTACATTGTTCACCTTTGTAATGCGACCCTCAATTATTAATCCGGATAACAAAAAGCGTTATTCATGAAAGAAAAACACTGAATTGTTTACCTAAGAAATTGCGTTTTATCACTTAATGGATCTCGTTTACTGAGCCCATTTCCGGTTATGAATCGATGCAAACTTTTTTCGCATTAAAAAGTCAATAAAACCCGCAGGTTTTTCCCCAATTCAATTGGAACCTTCCCGGAACCTCCTCAAGTCATGTCATACAAGAAAACCACACCAGGTGTCATTAACCTCCCTCTATTGCATTGTAGCAGTAACTAAAATTGGAATTTATTATTGACATTATGAAATTGTACTAAATTGTACTAAATTGTACTAAATTGTACTAAATTGTACTAAATTATACGAAAAAAATTCAAAAATTGAATAAAAGTGATTAAAATTGATTTATTATTGACTTTTTTTATTTATTTTTTAAATTTAAGTCAAAATTGAATGAAATTGTAGTAAATTGTACTAAATTGTACTAAATTGTACTAAATTGTACGAAAAAAATTCAAAAACTGAATAAAAGTGATTAAAATTGATTTATTATTGACTTTTTTATTTATTTTTTAAATTTAAGTCAAAATTGAATAAAATTGTACTAAATTGTACTAAATTGTACTAAATTGTATGAAAAAAATTCAAAAACTGAATAAAAGTGAATAAAATTGATTTATTATTCACATTTTTTTTTTTTATTAATTTAAGTCAAAATTAAATATAAAAAAAATTTAAAAATTGAATAAAATTGATTTTTTCATTGATGAAATTGAATAAAAGTGAATAAAATTAATTTATTATTCAATTTTTTTTTTTTTTTTTTATTAATTTAAGTCAAAATTAAATATAAAAAAATTCAAAAATTGAATAAAATTGATTTTTTCATTGATGAAATTGAATAAAACCAATAAAATGTCACGTGGGAATTCCCCATTGTAATACTACAACATATTACAATAATATTTAATTAAAAAAAACATTATTATTGATGAAATAATGTTCTTACCTTACATCACTCTGGGTTTGGAATTCCCTGCTAGAAAACCACTTGATTTGTGCGAGTCAAACAAGGCAAATGAGTCTTGTCCTCATCTGCTCTTGGCAACACGTAATCAGTAAACACATTACGCGCATGCGTTCTCCGGATCAAAACCTCGCTCTACTTTTAACTTTAAAGTGTCACGTGACAGGGAAAGATATTGAGAGATGTGTATCTCTGAACAGAGGAACTTGAACTAGGCGCCTTCTACCGGTTACTGCACTTGTTAGTAATTGATTTGTTTTTTGGGTTTTTTGATTAGATTAGTGTGAATAAGCCAATAAGTCAATAATTGGACATTAAAACGAGGTGATTCCTGTTGAATCACTCTTTGTTATTGTTATTCCATCCTGATGGAAGTATAAAAACCTGATGTAAGCTAATAAACAGCATTTTAGTCGCAAAAATTGTGGTAATAAGCCCAAGGTAAGTAACTCCTGAGTTTAATGTAAACAAGTTGTGCACATGTGTTGCACTTATGTATGTATAAATCGATTTAAATTCATCATTTTTTATCTTTTATTTATAGATAAGTCGTGTAATTTAAATGTTTAGACTTTAAATTGGTTTAAAGTGGTTTGTAAGCCCATTTAAGTGGTCACTAAGCTTATTGTAAGCACTTAGTTTGAATTATAATTTTTTTTAATGGTAAATCTACATTTTTTAGATCAACATATCATTCAAATTGGTTTAAATTAATGTGTAAGCCCATGTAAGTGGTCAGTAAGCTTATTGTAAGCACTTAGTTTAAATTATAATTTTTTTTTAAATTTAAATTTAAATTTAAATTTTTTTAGATTAAAATATTATTTAAATTGGTAAAAAAAAAAAAAAAAAATTGTGTACTAAGTAAGCTAAAGTCTCCTTATAAGCGCCCTGTAAGCCAAGGGAACTGTTGCGAAAAATGTGTCAAGATCCGATTGACAATGGAATCGCCAGAAAAGGCAAAATGGGAGTTTGTTGTTAGGTTAGACCAAATAAGACAAGGATGAGAACAATAGTTAAGGATTTTATGTTAATTTTAGGCTTAACAAACACACCGTACACTTTGTAGAAAGTTTGTGTAGCTTACGGCTATACAAAACTCTTTGTAAGCACACTCTACATCAAACAAACCTATTAATAAACAAATTGTAAGCTAAATAAACAATTTAGAAGCTAAGTACGCACATAATAAGCAGTTTAAGACATCATACAACCACTTTTGGCACATTGTAAGCCATAATAAACACTTTAAGCCAATTGTAAGTTAAATAAACAGATCAGAAACTAAATAAGCACTTTAAGACATCATACAACCATTTATGGCACATTGTAAACCATAATAACCACTTTAAGCCAATTGTAAGTGAAATAAACAAATCAGAAGCTAAATAAGCACGTAATAAGCCTTCATGCAACCACTTTTGACACATTGTAAGTCATAAAAACTACTTTTAGCACATTGCAAGCCACAAAAACTACTTTTAGCAGAATATAAACTACGAAAACTATTTTTAGCAGAATATAAGCCACAAAAACTACTTTTAGCAGAATATAAGCCACGAAAACTACTTTTAGCAGAATATAAGCCACAAAAACTACTTTTAGCACAATATAAGCCACGAAAACTACTTTTACCACATTGTAAGCCACAAAAATTACTTTAACCGCATTGTAAGCCATGAAAACTACTTTTATCACATTATAAGCCACGAAAACTACTTTTAGCACATTGTAAGTAAAAAAAAAAAAAAATACTTTTAGCACATTGTAAGCCAAGAAAACTACTTTTAGCACAATATAAGCCACAAAAACTATTTTTAGCACATTGTAAGCCACAAAAACTACTTTTAACACATTGTAATCCATACAAAATAACATTTAGAACATAGTAACGCACACAAACACATCCGACTAATTTCTAAGCCACATACGGTACAACCTCATTGTAAAACATTCTAAAAACAATCCATTTCCTCTCAATTCAAACCTGTTTAAAAACGAACTACAAATCCCTTTGTATTAAACACTGTAGATTGTGTAACTTAAAACTCGACTTCCTCAATCCCCATTCGCGATACTGTCAACACCACACTCAACTCAACTCAACTCAACTCATCCCCAGACCTGTTAGCGAAACTGCCTCGTCGGTCGTCGCTGTTATGTCAGCGCACGTAAATACGCAACAAAAAAGCAATAAAAAATCGTCCGTCGAGACCCCCAAAATTAAAACGGAACCTCATCTGACCTCCATCGCGAGTCCAGGGTCCGTGTAAATGTCCTATAATGCGCCAGCAACGATGTTCGTGCCACTCTCTCTGGCGCTGTGTGTCCATAGCGCCAAACTCGCAATCGCAAAAGCAGCGAAGGTGAACTTGCTATCACCTGCTCACCTTGTAACCATGGCTACCAACACGGAGGAAGAACGCTGCTGACCCACTTTCGAACCGAAAGCCATGGCCAACGCCATTTTTTTTTTTTTTTTTTTTTTTTTTTTTTTTTTTTTTTTTTTTATTCGGTTTGTTAATTCTTGTTTCACTTCCTAATGCGTCATAAATATGTTTGAATGTTTTCTTTTTTTTTCAAAATGGCGGTTGGGGGATGTAAAAATTCGCACCTGAGGTCGTGTGTGTTCGTAGATCGAGTAATTGGGTGATCCCAAGGCTAACGAGCAAATAAGAGAAATTTTAGGTTGTGAATATGTTATTTCCGGTTTGTAATATAACGGCCTTGTTGGTGTGGGATTTTGTTTTTATTTTTTTATTTTGTTTATTTTTGGTGGGGGAATGGAGGATTGGGGAAATAGGTGAGATAGTGTTTGCTGTTTGGGTTGGTTTGTGTTTGTGGCACATTTTGTAAAAGTGATGGAGTTTTTTTTAGTGTTTTGTTTTTGTAGTTTTGTTTGGGGGTTTTGTTGCGGTGGTTTTGTGCGTTTTGTTGTTTATTGAGTGTTTATCGTATCAACAAAATGGATGATTTAAGAATGATGTTTTATCGTGTATGGTTTGTATTGTTTTTTTTAACAATTGCTTGTATTTCGATAATTGTTTGTTTCTCGATAATAATTTGTTTTTCAACAATTGCTCGTTGGTTTTTCAACAATTGCTTGCTGGTTTTTTAACAATTGCTTGCTTGCGGGTTTTTCAACAATTGCTTTTTTTCTCGATAATAATTGTTTTTCAACAATTGCTTGCTAGTTTTTCAACAATTGCTTGCTGGTTTTTCAACAATTACTTTTTTTTTGGCAATTGCTCGTTTTTCAACAATTGCTCATTTTTCAACAATTACTTAGGTAATTTTCAGCAATTACTCTTTTTCCAACAATTGCTCGCTCATTTTTCAATAATTGCTCGTTTTTTAACAATTACTCGTTTTTTAACAATTGCTCGCTCATTATTCAACAATTGCCTCGCTCATTATTCAACAATTGCTCGCTCATTATTCAACAATTGCTCGCTCATTATTCAACAATTGCTCGATTTTCAACAATTGCTCGATTTTCAACAATTACTCGATTTTCAACAATTACTCGATTTTCAACAATTACTCGATTTTCAACAATTACTCATTTTTCAACAATTACTCGTTTTTCAACAATTGCTCGTTCGTTTTTCATCAATTACTCATTTTTCAACAATTGCTCGCTCATTTTTCATCAATTACTCATTTTTTATCAATTACTCATTTTTCAACAATTACTCGCTCATTTTTCATCAATTACTCATTTTTCAACAATTGCTCGTTTTTCAACGATTGCTCGTTTTTCAACAATTGCTCGTTTTTCAACAATTGCTCGTTTTCCAACAATTGCTCGTTTTATTACTCCACTGACCTTATTCATTTCTAAAAAACTTATTTCTTAATTTTAGGAATGATATGATGTGATGAACCTTGGATTTCAAGAAGGGGAATGCACACATGTGTCATTGGTAGATCTGGGTCATCAGAAAATAGAACTAGGGATGAATTTGACTCCACTAGGAATTTTAGGGTCGTCTGGCTGTCAAAGTACATTTCTTTCATCTACTTTCACTTTTTTCTAACCACATATTAAAAACAAATCCCAAAAAAAAAAAAAAAAAAAAATTATTAAAATTATTACAAAAAAAAAAAAAAAAAAAAAAAAAAAAAAAAAAAAAAAAAAAAAAAAAAAAAAAAACATGTCTTCCTCTTCCTTCTTTGCCATCTGTGCACTTGCAAACTGTTTTTAAGGTCACGTGATTTGAGTTTAGCGTGAGGTGAGATGCTTGCCATTGACCCACATGAGAAGGGAGTGAAGTGAAAGTGGCTGTATTCACCTTGACCCACCCAACAAATCCCCCGGGGATATTGAAAACGCTTCCCGTTTCCTTTTGTCACATGATTAGATCATTAAACACCCGCCATTTTGCCCCTCGCAAACTACAAACACATAAGGAATTAAAAAACAAAAATAAAATCCAATTTTCCTGCCAAACTACTATTACGTAAATGCTTATTTACGTTATTGATGATCTGGAAATAACGTTTTTCCTCGAAATTTTGACAGCGTATGATTTTCTCGTTACAATGTGTTGTCATGTTTGCGAAATGCAAATGGCGGCGATTCGAGTTGATCGCCATTTGCATTTTAGGCGATGACGTGTTAACTACGCTATTTTTCGACGTAGTGTAAAACTCCGTTAGGCTTATGGGGGTTTTTATTTCATTTTCTAAGCGAATTTAAAAACGGTCATAAGCCGAGCTGTGATTACATCATTTTGTTAGTTACGGCTCCAGATGTGTTCTCATTACAAGTGTTACGCAATAAGTTGAACGGAAAATATAGAGGAAAAAAAATGATGATAAGCGAAACAAGTTCATCAGAAACAATAATTTCTTTATTGGAATTAATTTATTTATTTAAATTCCAAAAAACTTCAGATTTAATCAAATTAAACACATTTTTTCTTTGAATTCAACATTTAGGCCTATTCAAACTAGTGTTGTGTAATAGGAAATAGTGAATTAATTAATCTATAATACCTGGTCATAAATTTTTATAGAATTTTATTTATTTATAAAGGAAAAAAAAATAAAAAAATTATTTTATTTTAAAATTTTAAAATAAAATTTTAGAATTTTTTTTTTTTTTTTTTTTTTTTTTTTTTTTTTTTTTTTTTTTTTTAAAATAAAATTGGATTATATTAAGTTATAACTGATTTTCTTCTTCCTCCGATTCGTGGAACCGGTTAATCAACTCATCCTGTGGCGTAATTAGTTTCCCGCGAAAAATATAATTGAAAAAAAAAAAAAAAAAAAAAAAATGGTTTTGCTTAATTTTTTCGTTTTCTAATTTTATTTTTCGCGTTATTTTTAAACTCGAGTTGATTCACTTTCGTAATTGTTGCAACTGGAGCTTCTTTCTTTTGGCTTGAGCGAAAGAAAGAGGTTTGTTGTGACTCAACCTCGGTTTCAAGTTATCATTTAACACACATTTGGTTGAGAAAACTGGGCATTTAGTCAGCGTTTTCTTATCCTGAAATTCGACCCAATTCGTCCCAACCTTGAAATTGACTCACCAAACTGTTTATATCTTTTTTTTTTTTTTTTTTTTTTTTTTTTTTTTGGGGTAAATAAAACGATAATTTTGTTAACTTTTGGATTGTTTGAAACGCTAAAACGTAGGGATTATATGAAATACTTTAGTTTTTTCAAATTGGAGTGATAAATCGATCAATTCTCTCAACGCAATAGGCCTAACTGGTTTTGATTTTGACCAAAATTTTTTTTTTTAGTTATAAATTAATATTGTTTAATGGTTTTTAAGCTTTTTATTTTTTATTTTCAATCTCAATTTCCTCTTCAGAAGATTATAGACCGAGCAAACATGACTAAAAATTATGAAAACATGACTAAAAATTATGAAAACATGACTAAAAATTATGAAAACATGACTAAAAATTATGAAAACATGACTAAAAATTATGAAAACATGACTAAAAATTATGAAAACATGACTAAAAATTATGAAAACATGACTAAAA
>JAQFXT010002151.1:0-13391 GCA_034683725.1 Strigamia crassipes
CCAATACTTCCAATGTCTCCCATATTGCCAAAATTGGGTGAAAACTCGTTCTTTTGATTTATGTTTGCATTGAAACCCCCCCCTGAACTTTCCAGTTGTCTGTTGCTTCCTTGGGGTTGATTTTGACCATCTGGAGGGGGACGACGACGATGACGGCGTTGACCATGATGGTGTGGACGATTAGGATCTTTGATTTGTTCTGCATTGTCGCCATCTGGATCTAAAATAATTTAACAAGTTAGAATTAGTAAACAATTTTTAGGTTTTTCATTCTTTGCCCAAATTGGGTCACGTCACAGCGGTACCGCCTGTACTTTGCAGTTGTTTGGTGATTTCTCTTCCACCAATATTTCCAACACTTCCAAGATTTCCAAAATTGGGTGAAAAAGCATTATTTTGATTTATATTTGCATTGAAACCTCCTCCTGAACTTTCAAGTTGCTTATTGATTTTTCTGTTTCCATTCTGTTGGTTTACTGATTTATCCGCATTCTTTGTTCTTTTCGATTGACGATGTTGATGACGATGTGTCCTTTCTTCTTTTTGTTGATCAACTTAAAACGGTAAAAATAAGAATGAGATTGTAATTTAAGACTAAACGCATTCAAAAATTGACGTTTTTTTATGTTGTTGAATTTGATGTGTTTATGCTTCAAAACACGTGAAATTAATTTGTTTTGGCTGAATTTCTGTACGTCACGTTGTTTCATTGTAACAAAACATCGTGCAAATATTTGAAATTTTTTAACTTTCTGTTGTTATTAATCTTTCCTGTACCAACCTAGGGTCAATTTAAACCCACAGAAGTGTTTTTATTTTTTTTCTCCAAAACTAATCGGAATTTCTTTCTGAAAATTTGTGTATTTTGTTTAAACATCATAACAAAAAATAAAAATAAATAACAGATTAAAAAATAAAAATAAAATATTTTTATGAAATTACTTTGTTTAACCCCCTACTTTTGACTTCAATCTCAGTAATTTCAATCATACCCTTTCAACAAATAACAAATTGATCAAATTTCAACATAATAATGAAATAGTCAAAGAGTAGAGTCATTTTCAAAGAATTTTGAAAAAATCTTTTTGGTTTGGGGTCAAAAATGATTCGAGTTGGGTGAGTAAGGGATTTTTTTCAGGTTGGTACTGCGAGGGTTAATTGTGTATTCCGTTAAAAAAAAACAAATTGAATGGCAGGATTATCCATCAAGCAGTCACCAAATTGCTGATTTTGTTATCAACATCAGGTGTGTTCAAAGTGTTTGTTTAAATTGTGTTTGGTGTTTTTGTAAATAGCAATCTCAGATGTAAAAAACAATTCTAATTATGAGTATATGTGCAGCAATTTTGTTTTTTGGTTTTACGCTTGGTTCCAGGCCTGCCCCTAGTGTACATTGTGTTTATATCTATGTCATTAAAACAGAAACTTTGAACGCATCTAATAATGATTGGAATGCATTTCATTTTGTGCTCTAAAAAAAATATGAAATATGCAAAATAAAATAAAAATTAAGTATGTACATTTTTTATGTCAGTTCATGAGTTCAATGCACATTGGGGCAACTTATACAACCAATTGTAGGCTTACCAGTCACAAAAATGTTATTTAAAAATTAATTTTGTAATGACCCAGTTAATTAGAAATTAAATGGTTGTTAGGATTTTATTTATTTATTTAGTTTCACATTGTTTTTCAACAATGGAGAAAAGCTAATTATAGGTTGCCAGGGCAACTCCCCTTACGCCCACATGATGGCAAGAAACAGATTTTCCTGGAGTGAATTCAATCTGTCTTTGCCTTTTGAACCAGTTAAACCCAAGTTGAAACGCTCCTTGAAAACCTAAAAAACTCTTGGATTGTTTATGGGAAATACTTTCAAGTGGACCCGGACTCACTATTCTTTAACAAGATTGCATTCTTGTTTGAGGACTTTCTTCTTGAGCCCAAGATTTCATTTGCCAAAGTCAACGAAGACCGTAGCGTGACCTGGAGTTTTCTAGGATGCGACAGTATTCGATGTCTGTTTTACGCATCGCTGACACCTAGAATCAACGTGCGATAGGGAGGTCTCTCGAGCGCAGCATATCTGTGTTAGCAAATTTCAACCTGGCTTGCATCAACCAACTATAAGTTAAGATTTTATTAGACAGTTGTCGTCACTGTCATTCCTCTTTGTTTTGGTACAACGGAAACATCCCGTAACTGACCAGAGGAATATCCTCTTGAAGAAGATCGAAGAATTCGTCGAACTTCGCGAACCACATTGGCTACAGAAGACCGGATCCATTAATCCGAATCCCCTGTGGAGCTACGTGGACCCGCGAAGGAACATCGTCGATCACCGTCACTGAGTTCAGCCAGATGTCAGCGAAGATTTTATTTTCATATTATTGTGTCAAGCCGAATAAATAATATCTTATAATTTATTTAGAACCCAAGTGTAATTACGTCTCAGGGCCTAAGTCTTAGCAAGCAGTCCGCTAACGATTCCTTTTACTAACTAAATCCCCTAAACTAACCGAGGCAAACAGGCAAACTTAAAAGTAAATCAGGACTGTTACAATTTTTCTTTTGGTGCTTGCTTTGGTCATTTATTACGTGTGTTTTTGTTATTTTTTTTTAGTGTTTATGGATGATTTTGGGTGTTTTTGTGTGTGCTATGTTGTTTAATTCAGTGCTACTCAAAGTGGGGTCCGCGGACCAGTGCTGGTCCGCAAGTCAGTGGCTACAGGTCTGCGAATAAGTTTGGTTCATTAGCATCAGGTTGTTTTAGAAATAAATAATTACTTAGGCAAAGCCTCAGCATAACAGCACTGTTGTGTTCAGCTGATTTAGACCCGATACATTATATTTGACTAATTTTCACACGTTTTTGCTGTTTTAACCTGTTTTAGACAGTTTTTTTACATTTTCCTTAATATATTCTTATTTTCTACCCGTTTTAAACAGTTTTTGCATGTTTTATACAGTCTTGAATGGGTTAAAACAGGTAGAAAATGAGAAAGTATTGATGAAAAAATATCAAAACAGTCTAAAATGGCAAAACGTGTAAAAATTAGTAAACCGACAAATGAAAAAACTAGTAAAAAAAATAAACAGGCCCATTTTTCCCAATAAAGTTTGAGTTTTATTTACTTAAGTGTTACTTTAGTTGTAGTTCCATACAGTGGCGTAGCAAAGGGGGGGGGGGGTGGCCTTGGGCGGCACTTTTTTGTGGGCGGCACTGTACCTAGATTTTCAGCAAAATTTGTGAAAAATTTTTGAAAAATTTGGAAAATTTTGCAAAAATTTAGAAAATTTTGCAAAAATTTAGAAAATTTTGCAAAAATATAGAAAAATTTTGCAAAGATTTAGAAAATTTTGCAAAAATTAGCAACATTTTGCCGATTTTTATAAAATTTTGCAGGTTTTTTTGTCAAAATTTTTAGAGAGGGCGGCAAATCCAGAGATCGCCCCGGGCGGCAAAAGGTCTAGCTACGCCACTGGTTCCATAAAAATTTCTCTGCAACTGAATATGGTACTGGTCCATGAACACATTGGGACAAAAAAAATACCAGTTCGTGACATGACATACTTTGAGAAGCACTGGTTTAGTTGGTGTTTTGATTTCTGTTTTAAGTGTTTCTGTTTTAACGGTTTTTATGAATTTCCGCACTTAGTCAATTACTGTAATTCTCCGAATTGCGTTTTGGTCCGAGTAGCGGACTAGGTTCATTCGTAGATTATGTAATAAGCGCCTGGTCCAATTAAGTGCCTGGGGATGGGATGGGGGTCACTACCATACAATTTTGCTCAAACAATCACTTCAGTCCACACAGGCGCCAGAGGGGGGGGTGGAGGTGGAGGTAATCGGTATTCTTTAGACTTTTGTGTTTCCTTTTGCAATAAACAATTTTAGACTTTTGTGTTTTCATATGCAAAAAAAAAATTTTTTTTGTTTTGAATTTGGCATACATGTTGCAGACTGTAGCCAACTACTAACTGTAAAAGTTTTCTGCAAAAGTCTTTAGCATGAAAATTTTACACAGCGAAATTTTTCATCCTTTTTTTATAATCAAATTATATAAATGATTCATAAAATCTTTTTTTATATCAGTTGTTAGTTAGGCTCTTTGATTATTTTGATGTACCTACCGGGTAATGAATTTTTATTTGTCTCACCGAGTTGACCCTGTAAAAAAAAAAAAACATTAAAGCATTAAATATTCAAAAATGTGTGGGATTTAAAGGAAACGAATAGTGCCTGTATACCATCTCTCGGTTTCTTGCATTTATTGCTGTATGAAGTTCATTCCTAACCAATTTTGCTTCTCAGATCAAATTCTTTTGGTGTAGATTGAATCTAGAAAGAATATCTTAAAACTTACTTACTGCAAGTATTTAATTATTCTTTCTAGATTCTAGTAAAAAAGTTTGATTTTGATAAGTATTGAGACTTTAATAAGTGTTGAAATGAGAAATTACTATTGTTAAGTTCATTACTTTTGTCAAAATAACAATCTAAATATTTAAGAAAATTGATGACTAAGGGACACACTCAAAATCAATGGAGTTCTGCTTTTTCATGTAAATATACCTACAGCCATAGGTTCTCTTTCGGTTTGCCATAAGAACTGAGTTACCACAGGCACATCGAGAAAACTTCTGCCATCTGTCATTTTGTAATAATGGCTTTTAAATATTTAATCAACAGAAAATTTATGTTAACATTTCAAATTATATCTGTTCAGCACCATTTAAAGTGTGTTAATGCGGTTAACATCATTCTTTTATACATGTGATCGGTTTTTGGTGACGGGCAATCCAGTTTTCCAATGGCTTGCTTAGTACAACTTTACCATGGTCTGGAAGTTACCTTTAGTAACCATTGGAAAAGGTGCAACCGGAATGGTGCAAGAGTGGACTACAAAAGAATTAAACTTAAGTTGGACAATTCTTCCTCACTCTTGCTCATCATGGTGACGCTTAGCAAATGGGCTGTAAAGCTATTCTACTACGGTATTTGTTCGATTAAGAATTGCCGTATTCGAGGGCGATTCGGGGGATATGACATTTTGCCGATCTGAATCCGACCCGAATCCGCTCAATATTGAATCCCGAATCTCTGTTTTTATCAATTAAAAATTGTTTTACTATGTATTTAATAACTAAAACATATATCTAAGTGGATCTCTCATGTCTACAATGTAAAACCATGAATAAAACGTAGTAAAGCTGAAAATAATCCACGAAAATATATTTTTTAAAGTAGTCTTCTTTCAAGAGTTCCGACAAATCGTGACCGGTTCACTCCAACTCGCCCGAGCTCGCCCCATCCAGGCCTGATCTCAAGATTAGTTTTTATTTCATTCTCAATCGAGAGATTGATCGAGAGGCCACGATATTTAATTAAATTAATGATAATTTACTAAACTAACTAAGAAATTGCCAAAATTAGGGAATATTTTTACAATTACATTTACTTGAATCTGATCTGAATCCACTGAATCCCTCCCGGATCTGTCGAATCTCATCCGAATCCACTGAAACTCCCGGATTCGGAGTCTTTGACATCAAATTTCCCAATGTCGTAACCCTCGGGATGATTACTATTTGAGGGGGACTCTTAATTGTAGTCGTAACTGTTTTCCATTCGTTCCGTTTGTTTTGTGTACACTTGTGTTTGACAAGTCTCAAAATCACAGAAACTATCTTTTGCTGGATTTTTTTAGTTTACGACTTTACTCTGGTGAAACTGATCTAACATGGTAAATCCAAAATTGCAGAACAGTTAAAATTGTAAAATTACAAAATCGCTTCTATTAATTTAACTCTTTAGTATTTACCAGTAATCGCATTTTTGGCAATTAGTAAATGAAATTGTTATGCACTGGTAGATGTTCTGGTTTGAATTTTTTTATATGCAACGCCGTTACAGTTTGAGCTTTTTGTTGGGAACTCCATTTCAACTGAAAAGTTCCAGCTGCAATGCTGCTACAAACATGCAATGAATTTCTATAACAGCGTTTCGGCTACTTATTGATAACATCACACAGACGTTACCAATAACACAAACGGTAAATTGATAAATTTCGATTTAAAATCTGGTCAAAACTAGATTAAACAGATCGTATTTTTTACGTTCTGGCTAGATATTTTTTTGAATTGAAGCCCTGCACTGAGGCAGTATTTATTTTAGCAGAACAACGACGAATAACTTTCGTCTTCCACCCAACAATTTTCGTTGCTTAGCTATGCTAACAAAAGTTAAAAGTATTAAAGTAACAACTAATGAATAATTAAGCTAAATAAGCAATTACCGTATACACTGGGTCTGCGTTATCATCACCGGCTGCCAGTGCTCTACCAAATATATCATCCCATTTTCTGCCTAACAAATCATTAAATTGTGCGGATGGTTTCTGGAAAGAATAAAAAGTGCAAAGAAGTAAATAAATTAGATTCAAGGTGTTGAGCATAACTACTACTCATAACTTTTTTCAAAATGACAATTAAAACGAGGCAGCATTTGTACCTTACTCAGTAGAAATTATTTTTTAAATTATTTATTATATAATTTAAGATTTATTATACAAAACAACATTACTGTGGCATGACATCCTGGAATGACTTTTTCCCCATGTTATTTCCGACAGAAATTATCACGAACATGGGTTTCCACTTAATATTTGTTTCCAGTACTGGGAATGGCATAACCATCCATTCCCTAAACGCCAGCATGGTGACAAGAAGTGCTCACAGGACCAAGACTTTAGTCTGGTTCTGGTTCTTATAAGACTGTCTTGCTAAACAGTAAGTTGGTTTTTTTGTAGTGGGCTACTCATGCACCATCCGGAAGTACTGTGCTATTGGCTGATGACCAATGACGTCATCAACTGTTAAACTTTCCCCTCCCCCACTCGGTGTAGATGGGTTGTTTAAAACTTCTTGTTATGCGTAACTATTGTTTACTGACTACTTTGTTGACATGTTAAAGAATACTCTAAAATGTTGGTTAGGTTTAGTGTATTCTTAACATGTCAACAAAGAGTCAGTATAGATGGGTTTTATTACTGATGGTTGGGAAGTACCTTGATTATGACTGTTATCAGTTACAATGTTATTATTATTTTTAACAGAACTGGTCACCCCTCTAGATCAGACAAAACTCTGGGACTCAAACCCTTCTAGTGATCATAAAACATAATTGTCTTCCTCTGGACGACAATTTTTTTGTGAAATCGTTTTTAAATTTTAAAATACCATACATTTCTTTAGACAAACTCAAGCCAAATCGACTATTACAGATTTTTTTTCAAGTTAATTTAAATAATTTTTTTTGAAATTCATTAAAAATTTTCATTAAGTGATTATTAATTGCTTGTGGCGTTGCAAAAAAGTGAGTCCATTGTCTTGGATCGGTTGGATCTCATCACATGCTGACATCCAGATCCGTTTATGTCAAAATAACTTGCTTAAATATTCATTTGGAACCAAACAAGGAAATTGGTTGTTATTGTTAGTTTAACTTTAGTTCAAGTTGTTATGTATGTGTTATTCAATTACCGTATTTGCTCTAATTGAGAGCGGGCCTCTAATTGAATGCGGGTTACGTTTACGGTACGCGTACGATCTCAGACCGTTTTTGATAAGAAACGAATTATTTTTGCACGTTTTTGATCTAATAACGATCAATTTTTGTCTAAAAATTACAATTTTTTTTAAACAACATTTCAAACCCACCCGATTTTGAACCGAACGTTTGGGCTCAAAATACCAGCAAATATAATTTTTAAAAAGATTATGATTACTACTATTTATTTCTTATTCATTTATTTATGTTCAGCCAATGCACTAAATACGACGGAAATTATCCAGAAAATTAAAAAAATTGAGAAATTTCTTAAAAATAACACGAAATCTATACTATTTTGGACTTCTAAAAAGTTTAAACATTTTTTTCCTTTGTTTTTTAACATGAAAAAATGAATAAAACGGTCATTTAAATGTGTTTTACGCCTGTAAAAGCGTTTACAAGCACTAAATTCGACAGAAAACATCGAATAAAGTGAAAAAAATAAACACATTTTCCAAAAATTATTGTGAGATTCTATAATATCATTTATGTAATGGCGCCTTCTGGCGCAACCCGTCGATACCGTAATAAAAGTTTAACGGAACCACTTCCGGTTTTATGCTAACAGGTAACACGTCTACCTTAATTTAAACCCACGTTAAATCTTTCGATATTAATCAAAAATCGACACATTTCCCAAAAATAACACAAAATCCATATGAGAATCTCGTTTAAAAATTTGCATAAATGGTTTTAAATGTCCGTTTAAACATTATTGAATGCGCCTAGTGATAATTTAGAAATAAAACGAATTTTTTTTTAGGTCCAATTAAGCTACGAAGTTTCACTTCTTCTGTGTGGTCTTAAGTACACACACACTTTTATTTTATTATTGCTTAGTTTGGTTAAATTTATGAAGATTTTGATTCAATCTTACGAAACCTCCTGCTAGACTGATCAACGTCTACAGGAAAACACTATTATGGACCTGGCGCCCTCATCTCTAGAGTCTACCTAAAAGTACCCGGTTTAGAGAGGTCGGGCATTTTTTAGTAGACTGGCATGTGCCTGCTACAGAGGGAGTCCGCTGTATTTACGTACCATCTCAATTGCCCTACGGACACGTTCCCGATTCCCGATCGAATCAGAGCTTGATTGTTTAGATTCACTCTGGAAAGAATAAAACGTGCAAAGAAGTAAATAAATTAGTTTTAAAAAACTATCTAAATTAATAACTATTATTACTTTTGTCATATCGGCAATTAAAACTATTAAGAAGACTGAAATTTGGAGGTATTCAAACATCCTGGTGTTTCACACATACGATACTATCATATTAAACTAACGTTAACTTAATATGTTTTTGTTCTACACGTCGTCTAATTTCATTTTGAACATAAATTTCAAATAAAAATAAAATGCTTTAATGGAATTGGCGGAGCTAATTAAACATTCTTTGAACTACATCTTTTTACTAGTATCATATATAGTAATTTTGTCTCTTTAGAGAAAAAATGCCTAAAATGTATATAAATTCGTGAGTTTATAAGTATTCTAAAATTGGCATATTTTACAGCAGAAAGCGTGCCGGTTTTAGAGTATTATTTATAAAGTCATTACTTTTTTAAAACAACCAAGAAAATTGATATATGCGGAATTTTAAACATCCTGCAAATTCACACGTGACACTATCATACTAAACTAACTTTAATTTAATGTTCTTTTGTTCTGTACCTTGTTTAATTTTAATCTGAATATAAATCTCAAGTAAAAATAGAATACGCTTCAATGGTATGGCGAAGCTAATTAAATATTCTTTAAACTCGATTATTTTTCCACAGCTTTAAAAAAAAATATATTTTTGTCTTTTTTAAGAACAAAATACCAAAAATGTATATAATTTCTTCTGTAGCATATAAGGACTTTTAAATGGCTACGTTTTACTGCAGCAATAAAGCATGCTAATTTCAGATCATTTAATTATAATCTGTATTTTATAAACACTGTGAAAAAAAAAATAGCTTTGTTTCTATTCCTTAAGTTTGTACTAATTAACACGTGGTTGTTGGTCATCGTCATTAATTGAATAATCCATCAAGGTGCATTTAATTTTAGAAATAAAAGAAAATTTTTTTTTCTTTTTTCTTTTGCATTAGGAAGCAAATGTACATTTTAATAAATGCATTTAATTAATTTTACTTTCAATTTGTTTGCACACACGCAAATCCACGCATGCGTCATCCTCAGATCTTGAAAGTAAAGAAAAGTGACCCCATAGGTCCCTTTTGCAAAAGGACCATGTTGGTCATTTTGGGAAGTTGCAGGAAATGGAAAAAGGCATAAAAACACTGACTTCTAGACAACTAATAAAAGGTCATAAACCTAAACAGCTTCTTTGTGTAATTTTTTATAACCGTTTCGTGTGTCTAGATCGGGACAACTTTACAATTTATTATGATTTTTGTTTCAATACCAGTTTGGGAATGCGTTTATATTCTGAATTATTGTAATATAAATATATTTTATTCAGTCTAATAGCATTTATCTGTGAAAGGTTTTACAATTAAATTCATGTCGGTTTAATTTTGAACTAATCAAACAAAAGTAAAATTATCCATTTCTTCTTTTTCCGAAGACATCTTTCTCAATGCTGTCATCAGCTTGTGATTCGCTTGAAGAACTACTACATTTAAAAAGTATGAAAAAAAATGGGAAAAAAAAATGCAATTCAATTACCGCATTTATACAGTAAAAACATGATAGTGATACCTGTCGTCGGTGGGCATATAAATTTGACGAAAATCAAAAAAGTATTCAGGTTTGTGTCCCTGTGTCGAACCTTTGTGTTTTAAGTCAGCAGAATTTACCAAAGATGTTATGGCATAATACAGGAACTTAGCAATGTCATCTTCGGTAAGGTTTTCTAAATAACTTTCTATTTTGGAATTAGCCGCCCCATATGATCCTCTGCCTCTCCCGTCAACATATTCAGGATCTCCGACGTCGGGATTTGCCGAAAGCAATCCTCCAAGTGATCCTCCAAATGCTCCTTGATTGTGGAGATTTTGAAGAAAACTTCTTCCACCAATAGCTCCAATACTTCCCAAATTTCCAAAATTAGGTGAAAATTCGTTATTTTGATTTATATTTGCATTGAATCCTCCTCCCGAACTTTCCAATTGTTTGCTGCCTCGTTGTCTTTTCGGATTTCTGTTACCTTGTTGGTATTGATTTGCCGGTGGTGGGTTCTGTTGGTGTTGATACTTCGGTGGTTGGTTGCCTTGTTGTTGTTGGTATTGACTTTGCGCTTGTCTTTGGCCTTGTCCTTGGCCTTGTCCTTGTTCTTGTTCTTGTCCTTGTCCTTGTCCTTGTCCTTGTCCTTGTTGTTGGTATTGACTTTGCGATTGTTGTTGGTTGCCGCCTAGTTGGCTTTGGCTTTGGCTTTGACTTTGACTTTGTTCTTGTTCGTTTTCCGGGTTTAGGTACTTCTTTTTTTTGGACTTACGATGATGACGATGGGGTTTATGTTGTGGTGGTTCTACTTCGTCATGCGCACCAACCTCGAAGGCTAAAAATAATATTATAAAATAAAATGGGTAAACAATTTTTTTTAGTTTTTTTTTTTCTTTGCAAAATCAATGCCCTCATGATAATCAAAATTAACATCGATGATGTCTTTTTTTAGTCAAATCACTTGATTTTGTTCATATCAGTTTTTTTTTTTCCTTACCGGCAGCAGATTGTTTATGACTCTGTAAAAAAAATTAAATGCCGATATATACAATGAAAAGGAATTTTTTAAAGTATGTTTAAAATAACGGTATCAATCATTACTTGTGTTAATATGACCAAGAACACGACCAAGAAAATTGAAATTGGTTTCTTTGTAAACATGTTGGCGACTAATTGCACATCTGTAAAGTAATTAGAACTTTTTGTGTGCTATTGTTTTATATCATTTGGTAATTTGAAGTCGAGTATCGATTTCAATTAGATTGTTCTTAAATCCGGAATAGTAAACTTGAATAGTTATTTTCAGCAACATTAATTGAACAATAATCTTTGAATTAGGTTTATAATGTGCTCGTTAATATCGTACCACATCCTGAATAAAATTTGAACTGGAATCGGTTCATAAAATAGAATTACAATATATCAATTTTTATTATGTGCCCGGAATTTTAAAGATTTTTTTTTGTATAATTTTTTAAAGTAACACGAACCTATTTTTTATAATGAATTTTTAAAATATAAACTACCATAAATGCTCATTGAATGCGGAACACGTTGTTCTTTACTGCGCAATTAGAGCGAACAAACAATTTTTGCAGCCAATAAATCGATTTTTGTCTTAAAATGCTAACTTTTCCACAAAGTACCGGTATCAATTTTTTCACTTAAAAACAGAATAAAGACAGTCAGCTCTGAGTTAAGACACAATTCACTTCTCTTTTAATTAGCTCCTGAAAACCTAAAAACTCCTAAGTCATTTAGAATTAGGTTTACCTTTTACACATACATTATGAAGTGAATACCTGCTAATGTCTAGGACCATAGACACTTCAATATACGAGTCTATTATTGGCGCAGGTCTTTGTTCGTTTTGTAATTAGAACGTGGTCATTCTATTAGAGCATTTTTGGAATGTGTTCTACTTTTCAAACGGTCACAACATTCCAAGATTACTTCAAATATAGGTCAAATATCTGACAAACACAAATTCCAATTAAATTTCAACTTTCAATTCTATATAATTACTACAAACAATTATTTTACAACAAATACTCATAAGAAGTCAAAACGAACAGCTTGCAACAAACAATTATCACAATTAGACACACTTTGCACTCTATCAAACATCTAACTTCTAAAAACACATGAAATAAAACAAATTTAATAACACTTTACATTTTTCTAGTATCGTATTTCTTCGATTTAAAGCCGCCCTCGATTACAAGTCGCGGCAAAATATCAACACTTGGAATGTTGGTCCAATGAATCTCACAAGTAGTTGAAATGAAATATATATTGCGGATCAAATATCATACAAGTCTTTACATTGTTACAACATAAGTGAGAACAACTATTATCTTCTAATCTCTAAACACACAGGATGTCAACCAGGAAGTTGCACCCTCAACAATAACTAGCCTCAATCGAGGTACACATTATATTGATCACTTTAAATATCTCAACAAATTCCCCCAAAAGTTATTAATATAACACTACACAAGAATACAATATAATAAAACTTCACAAATTGTTATTGAAATTATTCCCCCATCGCAATTATTCCTAAGCCGGTCAAAATCTTTTTCAAAGTTGGTCTTCCTAATGGCTTGGTCAAAAAGTCTGCTAACATCAATTCGTTAGGCACATGAGTCACTGTCACGTTTCCATCTTGAATTTCTTGTTTGATAAAATGCACTTTTCGATTAAGGTGCTTGGTGCAAGTCTGCTGAGCGCCATCTTGAAGTAATTTCACTGCGTTCAGGCTGTCGCAAAACATCTCTGTTCCTCCTTGGTCTTCTTCGTGGTTCAATACTGCTGATAGTTGTTTGGTCCAAATCAGCTCTCTTATCCCATCTGACAATGCGAATAATTCGCTCTCGGTGCTTGATAAGGCAACTATTGCCTGCTTCTGACATCTCCAGTTTATTAATGAGTTACCGTCACGCACTAAGTAACCGGAAAAGGATCTGGCGTTTAGTGTACGGTCCCAACTGGCATCCGAATATCCATGAATCCATCGCTCCTCATTACTGTAAATCAGTTTGTAATGCATTGTACCCTTCAGGTATTTTAGTATTTGCTTTAATGCATTGAGATGTATCTG
>JAQFXT010002152.1:0-13389 GCA_034683725.1 Strigamia crassipes
ATTTTATTTAATTTTTATTTTGAGCGGGTGGAATTGATAACGGAAACATTGGATTTTTTTTTTTTTTTTTTTTTTTTAATAAATTTCTGGAAGCAAAACTATGGATTTGCCCTCCCGTAGATGACTTATGGTATTATTCGCGATAAACTTAACAGTATACAAAAGTATACAATCAAATTCATTTGCCGTGTTGTCGACGCCTAACCAAACCTAACCTATTTTAACCTATTTAAACTATCCTAACCTGACCTAATCAATTTTAACTTGTTGAATTAAAGCATCATGTTAGCGGCGCTAACACGGCGTCGCTAACATGATGCTTCAATTCAAGAAGTCGACAACATAAACCTCATCGCTAAAAACAACTTATATCATGATTACTGTAATAGATGACATCAATTACACAGTTTATCGCATAAAACCGCGCCCAAAATGTTGAAATTAAAATTATTAACTTACACTCTTTTTGAACTTGTTGAAATATCTGAACTGCGAAAAAGCTGTCGGCAGCTATTAAGGCAGGTAGAGGTTTCAACGCCATTTTCATGTCAAGACACGGGCCAGAAATAGAAACTGATGCGTAACACACCCTTTTTGCCAAGTCACTCAAACTTCACCTTGTTTGTAGGGCAACTTTTTTTCTTTCTCCTTCTCTTTTGATTGGAACTTAACCACAACGCACCACAAAATAAACACTGTATGTGTCTATAATACGACCTTTCAAAATCACAAAAAAATATGCGAGGCTAATTTTTGCTTCAGTCTACTTCCATCTGTTTAACAGGATTTGCAGCACATCGTATCAATAGAAATTCCTCACCCGTCCTTTTATCCTAACAGGTGCAGTTTGCATAGAAGACATCAAAGTCAGCCAACAACATAAAGACAGTCATGTTTCATTCGCACTTGGCGGAAATTTTTCTATAACTAAAACCGTCTAAATTCATAATACTAAAAAAAAAAAAAAAAACGGGAATACACACTGTAAATAAATAAATACTTTAAAAAAAAAAATGAAATAAAATAATATATAAAAAAAAAAGTAATAAGAAAAATAAATAAAACTACATAATTTCTTGAGCGTATATTGTATCTTGTTTTAGTTTAGCGGGTCTGTATCATACGTAGGTTTAAACCAGGCGCAGCTGTTTCCTTCTTCGTGCATTAGTTTTAGCTCAACTCGAGCCACATGTGTGTGTACACTATTGGAACATGGCCAACCACGAAACGCCCCCCTACAGGGCATCGCCACACGTTATATTTCAATGATTTTCTTCAATTATCTAGCTGAACCCCTAGCAACCCTTTGAGTGAATTCAATTTGCACTCAACTATACAAAATGGATTCATTTAACCGTCTGAGAAACAAATTGACCAAATTGTTTGCCCTCATCCTTAACCTTTAGAATCCTCGTTTAAAATAAACAGAATAAACATTATTGATGAGCGGTAAGTGCATTGTTCATATTGCAAACCGTACGTCAAACCCAAGTCCAATTAGTGTCATGTTGGATTCAGTGTGTTGTCCCGTGTGTCTATTTTATTAATAGGTCAAGCCCACAAACAGCCCGTCGAATGAAAAGGTCAATTTAGTTGCTGCCCTCCGAAATACAAACATATTCGCGAATTTACAAAAATAAAAAAATAAAAATCAAATATAATAATAATAATTGTAGAATTTTTTTTTCTTATAATCCCGTCGTCCACTTAAAGCAGCAACTACCGTCAGGGTAAAAAGACACTCTTTAGACAAACCAGGTGCCCCTCCAAAAAGTTGATATGAACCAATTCCTCAAGCTCAGCACGCTGCTGCACCCAGCTGATAACGAGAGATACACTTGTTTATGATGAGCTGTTAGTAGCGCAACTTTTCTATATTCTATATCGCAGCTCAGAAATCAATTCGCAAAATCTCAACCTACAAAATGTAATGTAGCCGAATCTCTGGTTGGGCACAAGTTACAACATCAAATAAATAAATTGCGCAACATAAAAAAAAAAAAAAATAGAAATAAAACGTATCAACTTTTTTTAAAGAAAATATTTGAAACAAACAAACAAAAAAGCTTTCTAGCCCAACTGTATTTCATCACCCAGCAGTTTCAATTGTGACGAAAGAATAAAAAGAGAACCAAAACCAAAGTGACGAAAACCAGTTGCCCAAAGCACATGGCTCTCCGTCTTCACACACGGGCAAGCAGAACTCACAAAGGGAGAATCTTAATGGAATTAAGGGCCGATGCCAGACCCTCCCCACCCCCCTCACCTCCCCCACCCGGTTTTTTCTACTGCACATGACACGAGGCAGAAACCGGAGGTCTGTGTAAGATTGCAGCAACGGATGGCCAAAAAGACATGACAGAAGAGGTCATTCTAAGGACTTTGGAATGGTCAATGTTAAAATTGACACGCATGCAATTGCAATGTTTATTCTCAAGTCACTTGTAGCACAAATCACGTGTCTAAAAGTTTGGTATAAAAAGACCCCGAGTAGATTAAGTTCTGTGCATCTGACAAGTTTCATCCGGATGCAGGCAGTGAATGACGGAGGTGGAGTCAACACAAAAATGCAACAAAATAATTAATGGCGCGCTCGAGCAATTTCCTCGCTCTTTGTGTTCGTGGGCGGGCTCCCATCATTACGAAGGGCGCAGTTGGTTTGGACGCCCCATCACACCTTACCCCCTCCCAGGTCCCCCAATGCCAATTGGTTGCATGTGAAGAGCGTGCGAAACCCTCCGCCTCCTCCTTCTCTTTTGCGCCGACGAAACGCTACATTTCTTGCCACGTGTTGCATTTTCGCAGCCCAGCGGCAGCTAGAGCATTAATATCCACCGAACGTGTGTCTAGGCTAATGGAGAAAGGTGAGGAAGAAAGTTGTCAAGCTCAGCTGCTGTTGATTTCAAGCAACACATGGCGCCACACAGAGACAATTGCAGCTACGGGTATTAAGAAGTTTTAAAGAATTTTAAATTACTATTTTGTTTCGCACCGAATTTTTTTTTTTTTTTTTTCTCCGAATAAATAAAATTATCGAACTGATTAATAGTCATCATTAAGTTGGATCGCAGGCCCCTAATCACCATGACAACAGCATTATCATTCCCTTCACAATGGATATTTGCATCTATTTTTTTTTTTATTCGAAAAAAATTCAAATTTGAAGAAAAAAATGCAATTCTCACGATGGAATGATTGCTTTATACAAAGATGAAAAGATGTACAGGTGGTTAGCAAATGTGAAAAATTTAGAATTCAAAAAACCTATCTCTTGCTCCGTAACAAAACTACACGCACAATTGAGCTAGAAAACCCACTCAGCGCGAAACCCTCGACAAAACATAAATATATGAAAGAAGAATAACAATCCACGTCATCATATTCATTATCATCGAGGATAGGGCGGAGCTGGACAGGCATTAATTGATTTACAATAATGATAACAATATTATTGATTCTCCGTCAGACTGCTTGGTTCCTGTGAGGACAACACCACCTGGCGAGTATCTGTGAAAAAAAAGGTAAAGATTTTGCCAGGGAAGAAAGGGGCGGAGTGCAAATGAGGTAACTCGAGAATAAAAATAAAAATAAAATAAACAAAAACAGAGCGCCAAAAATAATCAAAAAGAATTCCTCTTAATTAATTCTTCTTTCTTTAATTGTTTTGTGTGTTTGTTTTTGTTTTCCATTGAAAGAGAGAAAGAAATCAATCAATTTCCTCGTTGGAAAGTGTTTTATAGCCGATCGATCCATCCGGATTGACTTGATGCACGAAAATTCGTGTATTAACAAGAAATATTATCAATTCGATTGGATTAAACGAAAACCGTCGCGTCTAAATTCAATATTTCCTCATGAGCGCCTTTGTATGTTTACTTTGAAATTGCAATTCGGGTCAAAGATGTGCCGCGATGCTCTTAAAGAAATTTGAAAAATATTTTTCTTGTCAGCTTTTCCCATCTCGCAAATATGCATGACGAAGAAAAAGAAGACATCAACCACACCTGAAACCCATTTTAAAAACATTGTGCTCAACGGGTTAATGATGCGCACGTCTATCACCTCCAATATCCTGGGTGTCTATGTGTGGATACAGTATACGTGCGAGTATAATGCTAGTGATGGTCGCCATGGGGACAAAGCAACAAATGCCCCTGAGAACCATGGCCGCCAAAACAGGTGAAAAGTATAGTCCTTGTGGCGGGTACACAACCGCCGTGGGCTGCATATTTCATTTGCCATCCTCCCATGCACCTTTGTTTTGACAATAAAGTGAGCAATTATTCATCTCGAAAAAAAAATTACACTTATAAATTGTTCAGCAACTTCGATTACTTGTAGACAACACGTGTTAATAAATAACTCACGCGTGTTTTTTCTCTTATTCGTTTCTCGTTAAAAAATTAAAAAGATGACGCTTTTTAAGAGATCATCAATGAGGATTAATTTGTCGGACGAAAATAATAAACTTAAATAGTTTACTGCTCTTGTAATTTTCATTCTTCGGCTAATGATGCTGACAAAAGTGATGGATAACAGCGTGATGCGAACATTTCAATCGATCGTTTATTTGCCAAAAGTTTTAAACTTGTGAGTTTGGAAAGTAGAAATCAGAAATTCAACTAGAGTTTGGAACAATTGTAATTTCAACGCGGAAAACGTTGTACAAATTAATTCGTTCGACATGAAATGTCAAGAATGGTGCGAAAAAAAGACAATTTTCAATTCCGCATTATCGAAACCAAGCGTTTCCATTATAGCAGGTGTCAAGCAATACATCTTCATGCATAAACAATGAGTTTCTCCCTTTGCGTCACACCATCCGTTAAACCAAAAAAAAAAATGAAAATTTCAAATTAAAAATATTCCTTTTGAACCGCTGCAAAACACAATTCCCTTCCCATAATTGCTGTTTACTTTGAACCGCTTACGAATTATTTACACAAAAAAACCCAAAAAAAACGGAATATTAAATAAAGTTGACATTAAAAGAGACATTTACAGTCGTCAAACCACTCCCAAGACAAGTTCGATCGACATTTCACATGGAATAATGCATGAAAATAGGCGAGAGCTGGCGACAGAGATGAGTGAAGGCCAAGATGAAAGGTGACCCTTCGGCCAAATGTGTCCAGAGTGTGACCACTTGATCCTTGACAGAAGACTAGCCAATCACACGCCTGTCCTTTCTTTTCCCTTGCTAGAAAAGAAAAGAAGAAAAAAAAGGAGAATTTTTTCCCCCCTCACATTGGCGACCCCCAAACCGGTCGATGGCTGACGCAAATGTGACATGATGGACGAGACAGTATTCAAAGGAGTATAGGTCCAGTTTAAATATTGAAAGAATGAAGAGGGAAGAGTAAAACCGAGGCCTTATCTGTTCTGGACATTGCACAGAAACAGTCTGGGCACAAAATAAATGGTGTTTGCCCAGGTAAAACCGTGAAAACGACCGTTGCTATAGTAACGCGATAATCACAAAGGGTCAGGCCGCTTTCCGGCCACCACTGGCATGAATGAAGAGCTGGAGATGGACATAGGACGAGTGGAAAACAGAGATAATGCTCATGGGGATTAGCTATCATCTTGGAGACACACCACATTTTTCCAAGCACCAATTTCATCAATTTTTCCGTAGCAATAACAGTAACTTTCGGAAAACAGTCAAAGATAAACACAAGTTTGGTTTAGAAATATTCTAAGATAAAATATATAAATGTAGGGAAGAGCGGCAAATGCTCCAAACGTCGCACAGTAAGGGATTAAGACACTAGCATTTTTTTTCCCTTCTTCCTTTCTTGTGCCGAGGAGGTCTCAGGTTGAGTTTCGGGCGAGGAAATTAAATTTTCAGTTCGCCGAAGCAGGGCCCCATCTGCACAAACTCCGCATCATCGTTCGAGGTTGAGACGCCGAGCATGCGCAAATCTGCTTCTCATCATACACCCGCACCTCCCTCGTCACTGCTACCAGATGCCACCTTTCTGTTGTCCTCACCCCTTTTGATACCAAACAATAAAATTATTCCATTTTCTTTCCACGTATACACACCTCACCTTTCTTCCGCACCCGACCCCTGACACCCATCGCCTGACCGAAATAAACAACGCAAAGATAAATACTGTCGCCATAAATAAATCTTAATCCCTCTTGCGAAAATGACTAATGGGTTAGTAGAGTTGCACGTGTTGTTAGACCGAGCTACTGGATCGGTCTCGTTTCCTGGCTTACACCTGTGACTGGTGTTTGCCTGTTTGGGACCCTCCTTGAGTGCCCCGCCTCGCAAAAAAACATTCACTTGATTAATTACCAAAATTGAAAATAATGTTCTATTTTAAAAATGCATGTGGAGGCATATCTTAATCGGGTTTGCTGTTTTTATAGATGAAAACTTAGTGCTGTATGGAGATTGAAGATTCTCCTCAGTCCTCGCAGCAGCCTGAAGACACGTGTTTCCTGTGTGGAAGAATGCGCAACTGGTTAATGATAATGACTTCCTCTTTTGCTTAAATGTCGTCTGTCGACGCAAGAGCTTTGCCGCCAATGCGTGTCTGACTTAGTCCAGCAGCAGCGCAACAACAAAATAATAAACGTAAAAATTATATTAATCATGTTTAACATTCGACACACACCTAACAAAAACGATGCTCGTCTTTTATTCGCGAAATCAATATTGATAAACTACGAATGACGTCAGAGCTTCGAAAATACACCGCTCATTAAGCATTAAAATCGCACTTGCATTATGCATGACTCTGAGAGCACTTATAATATTTTATTTTATAATTTTCTGTCCTTGTGTCTATACCCGAGGCTTGTTTTCCTCTCCGTTTTAATATTAAAATGGGAGACATCAGGTTGAGTTCACATCAACTCCAATCATGCAACTCCCAACGGGACACGAAGAGCATGTACTTGGGGCACTGCACATCAGTATATATAATATTGAAAACATTAACTTTTATTGATGCGATTCCGCTTGTGTATATGTCTACAAACGAAAACAACCTCAGGAAAAGGAGAAAAAAATAAGAAATTGGCAAACGTTTAAAATGGCTACGTGCACTCTTTCCTTAAAATAATATTGACATTGGGCAATAAAACAACGTTACGAATATTTAAAAATCAACTACAAGTTTCGAGGGTTAAAAAAATAGAAATGTATAAAAGAAAACCACTCAAATAAGAAATCAAATCGAATAAGACAAACAAAAAACTGGTCACTACAGGTATTTACACGAATCTCGAGGGAAACGTAAAAGTGTGTATGTCCTTTCCAAGATGAATGTCCTGCAGCCGGCGCCGTAATAAATTCAAGACTTAGGGTTTCTCTATGTCTTGGTCTGTGCGCTCGCAAAGACTGTGGCAGATCCTACTGATCAAGACGTACTGCTGTAGCCGCCATCAGTTACACGGCTCGGGTTCTGCATTTGCCATCAGAAGCAATATTTCCTTCAAGCTTATAATGATAAAGAAGAGGTGGGGGGAAAAGCTGGAGCCCGGTTACTTTTCCACCACTTTCTGCAAAACTAATATTTATGCCAGACTCGAGCAATGACAACCATCCAGTTGGTGTGGAAATCAGTCTGGAATCAAAATTTGTCTTTCACTCTATATTTATTCCGCACGGCTAGGCAATGGGGAATAAAGTTAGTCTTTTCGTTATTCCAATAAACATCACGTCGTCAATACTATTCTAAACAATTTATCGCAATTTTTCTTCTTTTTTTTTTCTCACTTCTCCACTTTTACTCTGACAGCTCTGTTTAATTTTCGGATCAACACTCAAAGTTAAGAAGCAGCTTTAAGCCTTCTTCTTTGAAAACACGTGCGGAATTCTCATTAAAATTGTCTCAACTTTTTGGATTTCTGGATAACACGTGCTACCAAAGTCGCACTGGCGGATGCAACATAACACAGCCTCGACGTAATGGTTCTTGGAGCAGCAGATGGCAAGAAAAACGTCACCCTATGTCTGCTATATGCACCTTCTGCGTCTTGCCTTCATGCGCTTATTGGCCCTCGATCTGTGCCCTCCCTTCCCGCTCTTAACCCTTTTTCTCGCTTTGAAATTTTAAAAACGAGTGTTGCATAACGAATGAAATTAATCGATTGTGAATTTTAAGCAGCGAAAGATTAATAAAGATTAGAAAGTTTAACTCGAATTTCTCAAATTACACGAAAACATAAACGGACAATTTGTTGATCGAGGTAATTAGAGGTCTCATAACAGCTGTTGTGAGCAGAGAGAAAAGAAGAGGGACTTGTCGCTATACCCAATTTGGATGGTACCAACGTAAAGATAGAAAGAAAAAAGAGAAATAGAAAAAAAAAAATAGAAAAAAAAAAAGAAAAAAAATATGGGGACTCGAGCTTCTGCTACTGACTGCTCGTTGGCAAAAGAAAAGGTAAGATCAAATAGAGATGTCAGGCCCAAACGGCAGACCAAATTATGAGTTTGAATTATTGGAAAACATGTTGTATTACGGGAGACGATTAGGGAAGGAAGAGAAAGGAAGCAAGAGACGAGGAGGATGCACAAATGATGTTCGCGTCACTACCAGATGCTGTGGCTCGGGCAGGAATTTCTGCTCGCGCGACTCGCACACCGGGCACACCAACCGCACCGGGTGAAAGAGACATTGCCACGTGGTGTGGACACGGCAGACAAATAGGAGACCGACGGGAGGTCAGTTCCGCCCATCCACCAATCCCATGTACTCAGGTCGAATATTCGACTGGCGATGGAGAAGAAAGCCAGAGCTAAGATCGCCCCTCTGCAGACTAGAAATGTCAAGCACACACTCGTCACAAGACAAATCAGTTGTGAGAGCGGATGACCAAGCCCAGTAACGATGCCCTGGGATCACTGCGATGACTCTGCACAAAACACACTTGATCCATAAAACTAGAAAATTTGGAATACTGTCAAGCTCTATAGAATCGAGTTTATCTATCTAGAATTAAAGGACCAACATGATAAATTATTTACGTGTACGCATTCGATTCTGAACGGCTGTTGTTGTGGTCAATAGCGTTATTTAAATAACTGGGCAAATTGCTTATCGAGTTAGAATACAAGGTGAGCTGCACCCACCCTCCAATGAATTAATGAGAGCAACATGAGGACTGTTTAGTTTCGATCCAGTCTCCATCATCGCCTCTTGTGGTCGACCGCTAATAAAAGAAGCCCACTACTTTCGCCGATTTTTTCCCCTTCAATACAGGTATCAAACGGAGCAAACAAAACAGATAAGAACCATTAAGTGGATTAACAAGCGTGGATGTGAGTGAGGGGGTTAAATCAACTGCATCAAGCGTGCAGTTCGAGGGGTCTAACTCTTAACTCTGGACAAACTTGAGTGCTTAGCGAGCAACTCTTCTTTTCTTTTAATTCGTAATGCCGAAAACTTATTTGGAAAACAAATCCAACTTAGGTATCACTTAGCAAACACGTGTTCAGTATCCAAAACCGGCCTGCCTCATTTTTATATCTCTTTTAATGTTACTGCTGACACAAAATGTTGCCATCTCCTTCTCATTTAACGCCGTTTACTGTAATAACCACCAATAAAAGAGAGGGGGAGATTGTGTGATAAGATTTTCCAAAGAAAACACAAGTGTAAAATCCTACAAACCTCTCCTTTACCCACTCCATATGTCACCATTGCCAGTTCATCACCCTCTACGAAAAATCCTGTGACCCGGAATGCTCCACGCAGCAAAAAACGTTAAAAAAAAAAAAAACAGAAAATGAAAAAGAAATCTTTGAAATTTGTGTATTTTTTCCAATTCCTTTTTTTTTTCTTTTTTTTTTTTAATTTTTCTTAGATATTGAATTCAAGCTATTTAAAATTGAAACTACAAATTGATGTGAGTTCGTCATGTATTTCAGTGCGAATCTATTTCATTAGACTGATTCTGGTTTTGAGCGCATCATCTCGTCATGTCCTTTACAAGAACTGCTGTTGCTATAGAGAGATAAAGTTGTCAGCGAGTAACGAATGCTTGGCACACTCCAGACCAGCTGATGAAGTCAAACAACACGCACACATGGCAGCCAGACACGCATTTGCAATCTATTTATAAAAAGGAGGAATAAACTGGTAAAGATGCATTTCAAGAATATATTCAAATGAGCTTTCCAAATGGCTGTGCTTTTTTTATTTTTATTTTTTTATTTGCGAATCTGCGACACTTGTGAAAATATCATGATTCACAACTGTTGAAAAAATGAAACTAAACAGTTTATGGGTTAGTGTTTACATTTTTTCCTGGTATTTCTGATTACAACTTTTTTAATCCAAAGCATGACTCATTTAAAATTCAAGAAATAATACTTTTTTTTTTTAAACTCCAATTTTAGATTGAAGGTTTAAATTTAACATTAAAAATTCAATTTTAGATTAAAACTTTGACTTATTTATCAACTTTTATTTAAATTTTTCAATTATTCTTCCTGGTGAACTAATTTAAATTTCTAAGCGAATTATATTTTTTTCAGGAAAAAATAAGAATATAAATACAGCTCGCGTAATTAAAAATTTAAACAAAAAAAAAATGAGTTCGAGCAAAAATATTAGAAGCAAAAATCGATGCAAATAATGACCTGATGGGAAGTCTTTTCTAGTGTACAACATGATGAGCTTCCTAGTAGGATTATAACGCTAATACCATTTGAGCTTAAGCACAATACCAAGTCCATAATAATACCTAAACAAATACTTTTTAAATCTTTTCCAATTATTTTTGATATGTCCGCATATTCTTGCTGCATGTAAACCAGTCCCCTTTTTATAAATTAATGGCTCACTGCTAGAAAGCCCCAAATCTAGTTCAAGTGCATTTTGAGAACGGCGCCGTTGTGAAAGCTCTTCTTTTAAAATGCATACTCCTCGGACAGGAACAAAAGTAGCGTCGACACCAATGCACTTTTGTTTTCTTTATTTTTCCTTGTGCATAAATTAATTATTAACCAGACAAAAATGACAAACATTAACAAGGTAATCTCGACTGCACTTGGCACAAGCAAAATTTCGAAAATTCAATAAAACTTTCCAGTTAAATGAAAATGAAGACTGATACAAATTCGTTCCTTTGCCCAATGTTGGCACAGCTAGAAACAGCAGCAGCAAAATACTAATTGCTTGCCGATCGCCACATATTAAGGCAACAGCTGTCACAAACTCCACCGCTTGCCACCACTTGCTAGCGCCACACCAGTATAAGCTAAAAGAAAGTAATCTATAAGTAGCAGAAACTGGCATCTTAATTTAACATAAATTTTATTGAAAAATAAAAGAAAGGAATAAAAAATTACTTGCACTTTCAAAATTACTCCTAAATATTCAGCAAAACTTTAACCAAAACGACTAAATTATACCTAAAACTATTTATTTTAATAAACCGACGGTGTTTGTGTTTCCATGCCGTCAAAGGTTGACTTACTGCGGCCACAACAATTGAAACTTCGTTCATTCTTTTAACAACATTACACCTAAATTACACCACTTGTTTTTTTAAATAAATTATTTCCGAACGATCTTTAAGCTGTTATTGATGACTGTTAGCATAATCAAGTGCTTCCTTCGTTACAAAATGCTTAAACTTGTAAACTAAGCGAAATAAAAAACTCTTGATACCAACAGCGATAAGCAGAAAAACATAGCAAGTAAATAAAATAAAAATCTCAATTTTTAAGAAAAAAAAAAAAAAAATTCGTAAAGAAAAAAATGGTTATTCAGGTGTTACGCCTGAGGTTCTTGTCAGCTGTATTTCCTCTAACACAAGGATCATATGATCAAACACATTGCGTGAGTCGACATAAGACGGGAAATGGTAGTGGCTGAGAGATTGAGTGGGAAGGGTGAGGTGCCGGTTGGAGCAGAATGTTTCGTTCATCTTGCCAATGGTGTAGCCAGGCAGGTGAGTCAGCATCATCACTCCATGAAGCAGGTGGGCAGCAACAACAACTGCAACTGCAGCTTCCTGACCAGGTGTGCCAGGCAGTTTGGACCCCGGAACAGGAAAAGGAAGAGGGAGTTATATTTAACCTCTTTATCTTTTTACACCTTAATCCTCTTCATGGAAAACAGTCCAGTCAGCTATGGAATATTGACCTTGAATCCAAACCAGCTTTTTCACTTGCAAATTGCGAAATAAGGAAAACAGGTGAAAAACTAATGCAACTAATTACTCAATCTCTTTTGCGGTAAAATTCTAAAATAGATGCTAATGAGACTACGTGTGCAATACCATCAATCAAGATGCAAATGTATTTGCAACCTTGGAACAAAATTTTTTTTTTTAAATCGACTTTTTAAAAAAAAAAATTTTTACATTTTTTTCCACGAAAAAGAAACAAAACAACTTAATTGAAATGAAGAGGAAGGAAAAACAATTCACCTAGAACGACAAGAACACTTGAGAAATCAGGAAAGAAAATCTATGCACTTTTCTTGACGTCGTTTGCTATAAAGGAAAAGGACTTTTCATCAGTCTAATGTTAATCGTCAATCTGAGGTGGCGATTAATCTCGTCGGGGTCCCTCTATTAATTGCCTTAAGGCGTGTGGGGCAACCATTAAAAGTTTTATGGTAACACCCACCAAACCTATTTCTACCCTACCTCCCAGGCACAACGAAAAAATTATTCCGCTACAGATTGGTTTCACATTTTAAAGCGAGCAAATGACTCCTTCATAGCCTCCAAACCATTAAAAACTTGCGTATAGCATATTTAAGGAAATGAAGACGACAAGCTGTAACTTTTTCCCCTCTTTAGATGACTTTAACCCTTCAGTAAGTTCAATTAAAATATTGATTTTCTTTCTTTCTTTCTTTCTTTTTTTTTTTTTTTTTTCTTTTTTTTTTTTGTTTTTTATTTGTTTATTTTGTACACAAGTTGATTAAACAAAATCAAGACAACGAAACAAAACGTGGTCTGACTTTAAGATGGAGGCTGAAACTCGCCAAATTTTTCTACTAATTGAAACCCAATGAAGCAGCTGATTGCCCACAATGGATACATACGCCCGAAGTAGAAATAATGACAATTAAAAAGCGATCTAAAGTTTGTTGTCAACAATTCAAAAAAGGAATGCCTGTTAAGAGTTAATCCCATTCGGACCAACAGTTTGTTTACGCCCATAAATTCGTAAAGCTAGTGTTTGTGGTTCAAATTACTTCTGCATGGTTTCAACCCTTTGCAGAAAATTATTTCAACAGGCCATTGCTCCTCCTACATCCACTCCCCGTCTTCTTATTAAGCACCTATTTACTACAGCACATTAAAGATAATACAGGGCTTCGATCTTACACTTTGTGGAAACTGGATCCGAATTTAGCAACAGCAATTTGCATGCACCTCCGCATCAACTATGCCTTATTTCCG
>JAQFXT010002153.1:0-13389 GCA_034683725.1 Strigamia crassipes
TCGCGTCACACGGACCAGATTCGTTCTCGTGCAACAACTGGGTTGCCGCGCCCAATGGAGGAGGGGAGTGAATTCCTTTGGCCAGCTGCAAAACCGGCAACAGCAGCACAGTCGTCAGCAGCAACCATCGCGGCACCCGCGCGGCAGGTACATCAGCCCCAAGCGCGATCCCCTTCACCGGGTCCAGCGAGGGCAGTTACGACGGTGCCTGCTTTGTCCCCGATTCCGGCGTCCCCGACTGCGATGCCTCCGGCCCCGCTCGCAGGCCCCCAGCCCAGGCCTCAACGGGTTAAGCGACCTACCCAATACTATGGGTTTGATGTGTAGATTGTGTAAAATCAAAGATAACATTGTTGTAAAGAGCAGAGTTTGTTTTTATTTGTGGTTTATCGTACAGGTTAAAATTTAATTGTAAGTTGTTGTTACAATGGGAAGATATTTGGAGTGTCCACTCCAATGGTTCCTGTTGTCCTCACTTGTACTGTTTGGGGGCGCTGTCGTACCAGCGCCACCTTGTGCCTTTGAATAAAAGTTAGTTCAATCACCCGCAATTTGCATATGGTCTCGAGTGTGAATTCTTCCAACTGGAAACAGACATTACTTTAGTACACACTATTATGCACAATGTAAAAAATTAATAGAATCTCAAGGCCAGTTTAACTCATTTTATTTTTCTAATACAATGGTTTTTTTTTACATTTTTCTTAACGTCAGTTTAGATTAAGAAAATTACTCGTAAAGCTGTTGCTTTTGTTATTAATACACGAGTGGGTTGTCGTCAATATAGTTCAGTCGGCTCATTTGATTGGCTTACACTTGCAGATAATATGGAGCTTAGTACGAAATAAAACTAGAGTGGCAATGCATTTTACAGTGAAAACAACTAAAGATCAAGATGAAATACACGATGTCAAAACCCGTTTTCGACGCATCGGTTCGTGCCGTGTCGCAATTGCTTTGGTTCGTGGTGATATTGATTATGATTCCAACTGCACTTGTCTTTTCCGGATTCCGTTATTCCGTGGGTTTGTATTTACAAAGAAAATACAAGTGTCCCATAGAATTTCTCACGGGACCTGATGCAGTATTCTGCCTTAGTAACGAAACGGCACCCGTTAACATCGAAAATTGTCAGATTTTTAAGGGAACTTGCGATATCGATAAGCTTCGGCGACGAATCGACGAGCGATGGCTGCAACCACGCGAAGTCGACGGCAGATGGAAACTGATGCGATTGCGCCAACAGTTCAAGCACGAATTCGGGTATTGTTTTTGGATCCCGCAAACGGATTTTCAGATTGAAAATCACGTGCAACTGCACGACGGTCCACCACTACAAAGTAAGGACGATTTACACAAACTGATCGCGTATCAAACTTCAAATTTGCCAGTAGACAAAGGAATTTGCTGGCGAATGATGATCATCCGTCTATCCGACACTTATCTCACCGAAAAACCCGAACCGCAGCATATGATTTTTTTCTGCGGTACTCACACAATGCTCGACGGAATTGCGGCAGTCAGAATGTACTCGCTATTATTCGATGACTGCAGTGAAGCCGTGCATTCAAGTATTCGCATCCCGCGGACACGCTTGTCTGACCCCATAACATTCTGGAAGAACTGTCTTCTTTACGGGCTGGCTGACGCCTTTGCACACATGTTTAAGACTGAAAAACATTGTTTACTCGGCGCTCCGTTAACGGGAAACCTGTTTGTTAGCGTTTCCGAACCGATTGATATAAGCAAGGTAAAACAACTCAAGAATTTTTACAAAACCTCAGTACACGATGTGCTGCAGTCGTGCGTAGCTGGTGCACTGAGACGATACGTCGTATCGGAAGGACTACTTATTCCGTCGCTAATGAGGTTCACAATTCCAATTTCGCTTCATTCGCCGAACCAAGAAGTAAAAATTGAAAATAATATAAGTAACGTGATTGTGGAAATGGCCGTGGATGAACCAACGTGTATTGGGCGACTTATGAAAACAAAACTTGCTTTAGATAAGCTGAAAAAGGCACCTGATTTCTATGTAAGATACTTTACGGTGAAGATGCTTATTAATCGCCTTCCGTCGATAAGTTTATCGCTCTTAGCAAAACTAAACTCGACAACCGCTGTGGTGACTTCTGTGCCAAACATCACGCCGAAAACATTGTTCGGAAATGAAGAATTGCAACAGAACTTTTGTGCGGGTGCAGTTTATGGTACGAGTGGCATTGGTAAGATTTTTTTCTTTCAATTTAGTTTCATAATTTAAACCTTCTAAAATTAGTATTTTACGTTGTGTCATTCTTTATTCATCAGTTAATTGATTGTTTTGCAATTCTGTTTCAGGTCTGTCTTTTACGATTTTATCCAGAAATCAAGGCGCCGCTATGTGCGTAATTAAGGCAGATTCCGCTATTGTTAAATCCCAACAACATTTGAACCGAATGAATGAGTTTCTTTTGAAGGAAATCGATGAGTTGTGTCAAACTATTTGATATTCTGGTAACACATAATGCTAAATATTAATCGTACTAGTAAGCTACCATCCGTGTGAGTGCACTGAATTATTGGCGAGATCCTGTAGCTTTAATGTTTAAACCACCAGGATCTTACCAAAACTGGCACATGTGTGTTTTTAGTGTTATATAACTTGCTGTTGGAGATCACAGTGGTTATATTCTTTATTCTATATTCTATAATATTTTCTGTATTTTCTATATTTTTGACCTTATTTTTTCTTTTTTGAAATATGTTATGTTTTATGCTCACTTGGCTGTAGTAGATATGTAGATAAATTAATAGGCAATAAATGTTGTTAACTCAAGGCTTTGAACAATTATATATATATATATATATATATACATCTTGTAGTGACTCTGGTTGACGTCATACTTTTGTCCCAGCCTGTTTTAGAAACTTAAGAAGAAGTTCTCCAATTTTTGTCCCAGCCGAACTCGAGAAGAGTTCTCCAATTTTTTTACTGTACCCCCTTTTTATTACGTGTGTGTTTGTAAATACTCTTTTCTGCTTTGAATTTTACAATGAATTTAATAAATTCCACATTATTTAACTAAGTGCTGGAATCCTGCAGGCACAATTGGGAGAGTTTGAACCCCAGTCATCTTCCCCCAGCTGAATTTCCAGAGCACCCCAACAATCGCATGCCTGGATGCCATAGGCCTTTGCAACTGTTGGTGACGTTTGTCCTAGCAACGCACGGTTGCTAGATAAAAAAAGGTACTGCGAAAAAGGACTGTGAAACATATTGAAAACCAAGGACTCATCAGATATCTCTGAACACATTCAGAGATATCTCTTTTCAACTCTCAATGTAAAATAGGCCAGTTTACTATTTCCGACGGATGCAGACGCTCGCTGTATCAAAGGACCAGCAGAAGACCGTTTTGCGATTCAATAAGGATTCAACCGATGTATGAGCAAGCCTACTGCAGTAGGCTTGCTCGGTATTGGTTTTTCACGAGTACGGTATGTAATACCACATATTATCGTGAATACTGCAAATACTGCAACACTGTGAACACCGCAATAACGCGAATATTGTGAATACCGCAGTACTATGAATACCGTAAATACCGCAATATCGGAAATACTGCAATACCATCAGGATGCGGCGTTCTGGGTTGTTGTTAAACAAATATGCTCGATATTCAATCATTAATCAACAATGCCGTTGAGATGCCTTTCGGTCTTATGCTCAATGGCCGTTGGTGTCTAGGGGTAATTAAAATGAAGAAACAAATAGTTTCAAAGTGAATGAGAACAGAGTATTTATTCTTTAAATACAATAAAATAATTATAAAATGAGAAGTGAAATAATGCACAGAATAATATATGGTTTTAAGAAAAAAAGTCCTATAACAAAAAATACTTTTAAATTGTTTTTTAAACAGAATTAAGAAAACTGAATTACAAATGTAATTTCTAACAACTAATGCCTATTTTACCTATCAAACATGTAATAGCCAGACTAAGCCTAAATTGAAGTGCCATTGTTGTGTTGTTGTTCTAAATGTTGTGACAAAGTAAGCTTTTATTGGAATTACATTTATCCTTCCATGGTATGAATTACAAAGGAAAAAAAAGTGCTCACACAAAACAAGATAAAATTACACACAAATCGTAATCAATCAATCAATCACTCAATCAATCAATCAATCAATCAATCGAAACATTCTGATATAATGTCCGTAGGAACAACACTAGCAGTTAGGTTTTTAAACTGATTGAAAGGACAAGGGTTTGAACAGCCCTTTAACGTCAATTCGTAAGGAAAATGAGAAGTATCATTTCGATAAGAAATATTTACGAAGTAGTTTCCGTTTTCTTCGAGCAATTCTACCGCTACCACGCTACAGTAAGGCGGTAATTGGGTATCAAACACTTCGAGAGCCGACAGAAAACTCACTATAGTGTTATCATACTGTTAAAAATAAATAACAAGATTGTAAATAAATAAATAATTGACTGGTCAACTATTGACAAAAAAATGCTAAAACCTACAGCTATAAACATGTAAATTTTATGTTGATCAGTTGTGTCCGAAATACTTGTTTGCATGTTTTTTACCATCTCACCAACAAGTGTTCCTGAAATAAACATTTAGAATTGTGTTGAGCTGTTGTGTATATTGACGAACAACACCTGAGTACAATCTGCGCATAGCTTGAGTTTTCACGGGCATAACCAAATTGAGAATTTGATTTTCTCTCAAGTCTGAAAAAATTGTTTCGTTTACCCAATCTGGCAGTGTCAGCTTATGATTTTTCTAAAAAAAAAATTTACAAATCGAAGATTTATAATTTAGAATTTCTAAATCGATTAACTTAAAACTCACTTGTGCTAACAAAGTGTCGTAAACATACGTAGCGTCTTCGTAGGTAGTGACATTCATTCCTGTTTTGTCAGTCAAGTATTTATATAAATCCTAACAATTTTAAAATTCGACTATCATCACCATTTTTCATAAATATCGAATTATTTTATACTCCATATTTCGAATTTATCGCGAGTGCATCCGGTGTGTTCATTTGTTCCTGGAATAATTTGTCATAATTTGGGCATTCTTGCGAAATGGCTAAAAGCTGAAAATAATGATAATGCATTGCAACAAACAACTATTACTGAAACAAATACATAATCGTGTCTTCCTGGTACTGCGTGTACTGGAATCGGTTGCCACGCGAGATCTTTGCTCCAAATTTGGCTTCCCTGCGGTGGAAGGAATCCGGCCAGATTGACGTATGCTCCCATCAGAGCCCGATCAGTGTCTCCACTTTGGACGTGAAGAGTTTTGTAATTATATGAATAGTTAATTAAAACCCCGTATAGTTGTCTCAAATATTTTCCAGTTTCATATTGTTGTTGCATGCCGAGCTAAACCAAAAAAAAAAAACCACCACACAATTTGAAATATTTTAAAAGAATTCATTTTTTAACATTTTTTAATTTTATTTCTTTTTTCTGTACTTTCGTTAGCTGACCAAAACCTTCTGGCCAAGCATTTTTCCAAGGATCCGTGGGAAAAGTTTTCATTGGGGACCGATCGCCATGTCGAATTAGCTGTGAAAAAAATTGAAAAACATAAAAAACACGACTTGACGTATTTCTCAAGGACTATCCTGCAGGTGGCAGCGAAAAAGGAAGTTTTATTTTGCTAAAATGACAGTAATGACAGTAACCATTGTCTTAAAAACTATTCAAATCCAATCGCTATTACATTTGTGTAGTTTATTTACTAATTTCTCATGTAAAAAATTCACTTTTTGGGGAAATTGGTGCTTCTCTGCAGAAGATCTCGCAGAAAATATTTTAGATGGTAATAAATTGATTTTTATGTAATTTATGGCGCTCTAAACTACAACTAATAAATCAAAACCACAAGCAAACAATTTAAAAATTGTGATTGAAAGGCCTGTTTGCTTTGAGTTATTGTTTAGTAGTTTGTTTAAAGCGCCATTAATGTCATTAAAATCATTGAGTTAGGTGCTTCTTGATCTTAAAAATTCAATAGTAAAAATATACTTACGAGTTGAACCAACTTTACTTTTAAATCGTCAGCTTTTGCGATTATCAGTAAATTTACTAAAACAAATGTCAACACATTGAAGTTGAAAGCAAAACTTGATACCGTCATCACGGCGAGATAATTTCAAATGTGTGCCAGTTCTTGTTGTTACCTGAAACGGATCAAATATACCAGCAGATGGTGTCAGCTTTTGGTTCCTCTTTAATTGCTGCCCCTGCCTCGACAGTGCTGTTCCTGCATACAACACAACACACCATAAACAGCAGTGAAATAGATAAATATCAGATCAACGATGAATTAATGTTGTGTTTGCACTAAAACCAATTTTGAGAAATCTGTGAATTGCTACTATCTCCAAATTATTTCAACAATTGTGTAATGCAAAAAGTACAGTGTTGTTTTTGCAACTGTAGCTGCCGCTGAATAATTATTCAGCATTGGAAGAATGTTGGGAACAGCAAAAAAAAAATGTTTTTCTCAAATACATTTTAAAAGTCTTTTTTTCCAACATGCCAATAATACCACAAATCTTTCTGCAATTTAATAATTTTAAATTAAGTTTGTAATAACACTTTAATTTTTAATTTTTAATTTTTAACTTTTGCTGTTTTGTATCTTCAAAGACTGAAGGGATTTGTTATATGAAAAATTTGTAACATAAAGTTCTATGTTCAAGTCATCTAAAAAAATTCGTTATAACATAAATCAGTTAAATCGCGGTTCGTTACAACGAGGTCCAACTGCAATAAAATAACAAAGTACTAAAATTTCCCAATTCAGCTGTTGCTTTTGTTATATTTTGTATATTTAAATACTGGTTTAGCTTTATAAATATTTGCTTTTGTTTGAATGAAGCGAAATGATTATCGGCAATATTTTGCTCAAACGGCTCATTTGTTTTGCACCTGTAGATACTGTTGAGCTTGGTACGAAATAACACTGCAGTGAGCAACAACTAACAATCAAGATGAAACACTCGATGGTAAAAACCGCATTAGTTCGTGCCGTGTCGCAATTGTTCTGGTACGTGGTGTTATTGATTTCGTTTTCAATTTTACCCATCATTTCCGTCTACCGTTATTTCGTGGGTTTGTATTTACAAAGGAAATACAATCGCCCCATTGAATTCGTCAAAGGACTTGATGCAGTATTCTGCCTTACTAACGAAATATCGTCCAATAACGTTGAAAGTTGTAACGTTTTTAAAGGAACTTGCGACATCAATAAACTGAGACAACGAGTCGACGAGCGGTGGTTTGGGCAAAAGCGCGAAGTCGACGGCAAGTGGAAACTTATGCGATTCCGCCAACAGCTCATGCACGAATTCGGGTATTTTTTTTGGATTTCGCAAGCGGATTTTCGGATTGAAAATCACGTGAAACTGCACGACGGTCCGCCACTCAACAGTAACGACGATTTGCAGAAATTGATTGTTTGGCAAACTTCAAATTTACCAGAGGACAAGGGAATCTGTTGGCAAATTCTGCTCGTTCGTCTATCCGACACTTATCTCACCGAAAAACCCGAACCTAAGTTCATGCTTTTATCATGCACAAATCACGCACTGTGTGACGGAATTTCCGGATTCCAGCTTCAAGCAGAATTATTCGATGATTACAGTAAAACCATGAATTCAAATGTCCGCAGTCCGCGGGTACGCTTATCCGAGCGCATAACATTCTGGAGGGAATGTCTTCTTTACGGACTGGCTGACTCATTTGCGCACATGTTTAAGACTGAAAAACATTGTTTACTCGGCGCTCCGTTAACGGGAAACATATTTGTTAGCGTTTCCGAATCGCTTGATATAGGCAAAGTGAAAAAAATCAAGAATTTTTATAAAACCACAGTACACGATGTGCTGCAGTCGTGCGTAGCTGGTGCACTGAGACGACACGTCGTATCGGAAGGACAACCTATTCCGTCGCTAATGAGGTTCACAATTCCGATTTCGCTTCATTCGCTGAACAAAGAAGCAAAAGTTGAAAATAATCTAACTAACGTGATTGTGGAAATGCCCGTGGATGAACCAACGTGTGTTGGGCGACTTATGAAAACAAAACTTGCTTTAGGTGAGCTGAAAAGGGCACCTGATGTCTATATAAGATACTTTACACTGAAGATGTTTAGTAATCGTCTTCCGTCGATATTTGCACGGCACTTAGCAAAACGAAACTCCGCAACTGCTCTCGTGACTTGTGTACCTAACAATACGCCGAACACATTGTTCGGAAATGAGGAATTTCAGCAGAACTTTGCTGTGGGTGCAGTTATGGGTATGACTGGTAGTGGTAAGTTTTATTTCCAACTTAGTTTTACGGTCAAAACCTTCTACAATTGCTATTTTGCATTGTGTTATTTATACATTAGTCAGTTGATCTTTTTTTAATTGTTTCAGGTCTGACGTTTACAATTGTATCCAGAAATGAAGGCGCTATATGTGCAATTAAAGCAGATTCCGCTATTGTTAAATCCCAACAACATTTGAACCGAATGAATGAGTTTCTTTCAAAGGAAATCGATGAGTTGTACCAAACTATTTGATATTCTGATAATATATAACGTAAAATATTAATCATATTAGTTACCAGCTGTTTGTGTGCACTGAGTGATGGGTGAAGTTTTCTTGTAATTTCAATGTTTAAACTACCAGCTTTTTACACAAACTGACACAAGATAGAGTAATTAATAGGCAATAAATGTTGTGAACTTAAACCGTGGTTCAATTACGCTACATAAATATATCTAGTACATTAAAGAAAAAAATATAGGGGAAGGTAGAGTTTGTTACAAAATGTTAAGTGCACTACATTTTTTTGAAATTATGTTTCTGCAATGTCTGCATGTAGAAAGTTGAAATATAAATCAAAAGTGTAAAAATTTGATACAAACAAACATTTGAGACAACTAATAAACAAACACAATATTAATTTCAAAAATGATAAGTGCATTGCAGTCAAACTGCAGCTACATCTAAAATAAATCAAAAAATGAATTTCCATGTATGAATGATGATAAATATAGATTATATAAGACTGCCGCTGCCGTTATGTGGTACCAGGTACTAAACAAAAAATCCACAGTGCCAGTATAGGTACCGTTCTGTGTACCAGCTTAATATTAATAATAACATGTGGGTCAAGGATACCTTGGTTCATGGCAGTAACATTCAACCATAAGTCATTTATTTCACTTATTTCACTTATTTCACTTAATTTTGTTTAATAAGCAAACTTTAAATATTTGTAAAGCCTCGTTTTTTTCCAGCGAAATTCAATCACTAAATTTCATTTTTTTGCACACGACCACACTAAGTATAGAATTGTTGATTGCATAAGAGTAATTAGTGCCATTACTATTATTATTTCTAAAAATCATGTGTTTTCTGCAGACAAAGAATTTTTCAGTTTAATTTTAGAATCGAGATAACTGCGCAGACTATTGACACAGACTACAGACAATAGTACCTCAAAGCCAGTTTTGGCTTCATCAATCATTAATTATTTTTTTATTATTCAGTTTAGAATAACAAAACAACAAAACAACAAAATAACACGCTAACAAAATAACAATTAGGGGCCGTCCATATATTACGTAACGCCTTAGGGGGGGGAGGGGGGTCAAGTTTTGTTATGGGGTGTTACGAAGGGGGGAGGGAGGTTTCAATAATGTTACGTAACACCATGTATTCCTGCAGTCTGTTTTTAATAAACATAAAAATAAAAATTTGGCTTTTAATTTTAAAAAAATTTCAAAATTTGGCTTTTAATTTAAAAAAATTTCAAAATTTGGCTTTTAATTTAAAAAAATTTCAAAATTTGGCTTTTAATTTAAATTTTTTTTTTAAATTTGGCTTTTAATTTTAAAACATTTTCAAAATTTGGGGGGGGGGGGGTAGTTGAGTTTTATTACGTAATTTTCTAAAGGGGGGGGGGGGTTTGTGAATTTGTTACGACTGTGTTACAGGGGGGGGGGGGAGGGGGGGGAGGAGGTCTAAAATTCGAAAAATAAGCGTTACGTAATATATGAACGGCCCCTTAGTAACAACTGGTACAGCACAGCTATTGTTTATGATATTTAGACAACAGGTGCGTTCAATTTGAAAAAGATAAGATAAGATTCCTTTTGCAAAAGAAAAAAATGTACTTTTGAATTACCGCAATTAAATTGTTTACTTTTGATTTGTTCGTGCATTCGCACATCCACAGTAAAAACGAACGTTTTTATCATAACAATGGACCGTGTTACTGTAAAAACGAACATTTTTACCATAAAATAGACCTTGCTACAGTAAAAACGGCCCGTTTTACGATAAAAACAACCATTCTTTTAAATTAATAATATTTGCTGCGTTGCTGCTTGACAATCAAAAAATAAACAGTCTTGACTCAAAAATTCGAATCAAACAACTTTAGGTTTGTCGTCTTTTAACGGGGCTGAGTTCATAAGAACTCAGCCCCGAAATCTAAACGCACTAATATGCACAGACATAAAAGGTTAGTTGATAATTTACGACTAGCTTTGACAATGTTCCCTGGTGCTTTGACGACCAATGAGAACAGCGTTACAAAACGGCCATCGTTCCTCCGACCAATCCCGAAGTGCGTAACAAACCTCATTCGCCTTCGGATTGGTGGCTGTAGATGGCTGCAGTCACCATTTTGAGAATGCACGCTTGTCCTTTGCGCCATCTGTTGTGGGTTTTCACAATCAAAATACAAATGGCATTTTGATCCCATTCGAACTCTACATGGTCGTTTCTCCGATTTTCTATCGGTAAATTCTCTCATAAAATACACCTCGCGCTTGAGTAATTGTCAAATTTAGGTCAGCACTCATTTTTTTGTCAGATAAGATTCGTGCGGACCTAATTATTTGACAATTACTCAGCGCACTCGGTGTATAACAACTGAGAATGTTGTATGTGATACACAAATTGTCTTCTTGTGTGGGCATACGAATAAGAGGACTCACATGCTAATTGGAATTTTTAAGACAAACTTTTTATTCGTAATCGCCAGGTGGTGCTGTCGAAGCAGCATCATCAAATATACATAAATATAGCTATTTAAGATATTGGAGTGGAGCTGCTATGACAGGAATGGCTATAATTGTTGTGGCGTCGGGGCTTGCGGTTGCTGCTCTGGTTGTCGGTATCAGAATGGCGGGAAATTCAAATGCGGATTCCCCATTTATTTGGCGTGACAAACCTGTCGTTGTTCTTGGGCGTATCTGATCGGCGTGACGCGACCAAATTACTTCGTTGGCCACTTCGACGTTGTATGTCAACGTCGAATTTTTTCTTGCAATGACCGCCGCAACCCATTGCGACTCACTACGGTAGTCCCGAACGTACAACGCTTGGCCCTGCTCGAACGACCGTCTTCGATATTGGATCAGACAAAAAAACATTTCATCCGTTCTACGTAATGCGCCCAATTGTGCGCCGGGTTAAACTCTTGAAATAGTCCGGGTGGATTGGCCAATGGGTTGTAACATGTAACATGGAGTTTTATGTTCAACTCATCTAAAAAAAATTCCGATTAACATAAATTAGTTAAATCGCGGTTCGTTCCAACAAAATCCAACTGCAATAAAATAACAAAGTACTAAAATTGCCCAGTACAGCTGTTGCTTTTGATATAATTTGTATATTTAGACACTGGTGGTTTAGGTGGTATATTTAGACACGGCATGGTTATCGGCAATATCGCGCAAACGGCTCATTTAGTTTGCACCTGTAGACAATTTTGGGCTTGATATATATATATGGAATATATATACTTGGTACTGTATATAAACTAAAGAGAAAGCAATACATTTTACATTGAGGAACAACTAACGATCAAGATGAAACACTCGATGTTAAAAACCGTTTTTGACGGATTAATTCGTGTTGTGTCGCAATTGTTCTGGTACTTGGTGTTATTGATTTCGTTTTCAACTTTACCCATCGTTTCCGTCTACCGTTATTTCGTGGGTTTGTATTTACAAAGAAAATACAATTGTCCCATTGAATTCGTCAAGGGAATTGAAGCAATATTCTGCCTTTGTAACGAAACGTCACCCGTTAACATAGAAGGTTTTCATATTTTTAAGGGAACTTGCGATATCGATAAGCTACGACAACGAATCGACGAGCGGTGGCTGCAACAACGCGAAGTCGACGGCAAGTGGAAACACTTGCGATTGCGCCAACAGCTCAAGCACGAACTCGGCTACTTTTTTTGGATCCCGCAAACGAATTTTCGGATTGAAAATCATGTGCAACTGCACGACGGTCCACCACTAAAAAGTAAGGACGATTTACACAAATTGATTGCGTATCAATCTACAAATTTACCAGTGGACGAAGAAATTTACTGGCGAATTCTGCTCATCCGTCTATCCGACACTTACCTCACCGAAAAACCCGAACCGCAGCACATGATTTTATTCTGCGCAAGTCACGCACTGGTCGACGGAATTGCGGCAGTCAGAATGTACTCGCTACTATTCGATGACTACAATGACGCCAAACATTTAAAAATTCGCATCCCGCACGTACGCTTATCTGACCTCATAACATTCTGGACGAAATGTCTTCTTTACGGGCTGGTTGACGCCTTTGCGAGCATGTTTAAGACTGAAAAACATTGTTTACTCGGCGTTCCGTTAACGGGAAACATGTTTGTTAGCATTTCCGAACCGATTGATATAAACAAGGTGAAAAAAATCAAGAATTTTTATAAAACCACAGTACACGATGTGCTGCAGTCGTGCGTGGCTGGTGCACTGAGACGACACGTCGTATCGGAAGGACTACCTATTCCGTCGCTAATGAGGTTCACAATTCCGGTTTCGTTTCATTCGCTGAACCAAGAAATAAAAATTGAAAATAATATAAGTAACGTGATTGTGGAAATGCCCGTGGATGAAGCAACGTGTGTTGGGCGACTTATGAAAACAAAACTCGCTTTGGATCTGCTGAAAACGGCACCTGATTTCTACGTAAGATACTTTACAGTAAAGACGTTTAGTAATCGCATTCCGTCGATATGTTTATCGCCGATAGCAAAACTAAACGCAACAACCGCTGTGGTGACTTGTGTGCCAAGCATTACGCCGAAGATGTGGTTCGGAAACGAGGAATTGCAGCAAAACATTGGTGTGGGTCCAGTTATCGGTGCGAATGGTATTGGTAAGATTTTTTTATTTATTTATGGATTTCATGGATTAAATGATCTAAAACTGTTATTTTACATTGTGCCATTATTTGTGCATCATTATAAATTGGGGCGTTATACTAGGCGCGATATGACTAGGCGCGATTCACCAAAAAATCGCGCCTAGTCATAACTGAAAGATGA
>JAQFXT010002154.1:0-13381 GCA_034683725.1 Strigamia crassipes
ACCGACGATAAATTTAAGTTACAAATTAGTTATAGTTACAAAAATAATTAATTTAGTAATAAAACGCAAAAAAAAAAATTAACCTTTTGTCTGTCAAAACCGGACAAAACGCTAATTTTTTTTAGCTCTTTGTAAATTAGCCCTACATTGGTAACCAAAATATCATTAGCCTTTCGTAAATTAGCGCTAAATACTGTTAGCGCTACGTAGATTAGCTCTATATACAGCGTCCCATAATAATAATAATAATTATAATAAACATAAGTTTGGTTGGCTGGTTATAATTTGGCAAAGAAAAAAAAAATTCTTAACAATTTGATTCGTTTATTTCATTCCTTATACAATTGACTCGAAACTTATTTCTTTCGGTACTTGATCCAACGAGTAGTATTGATGCTTGATACACTTATCTAACACTCGAACCACCCTAAATCCGTGTTCGTCCGACCCTAATTGAGCTCCAATGGCCGATGTCACAACCACTTCTAAATCGCCATCTGTTCCGCCTCCATTTCTGTGATAATGACCACAAAAAACTATCTTCACTCCTGCAGAAACAAAAAAAATTAATTACTTTATTTTCTATCCTCATAAACTTGACTGATAAAAAGATGTACACAAGTTTGAATGTTACTTTACGCAGCAACATCTGGTTAAAATGTCAGTCTGATATTGGCCAATACCACAAACGTACGACACTATAATCCCTCCATTTGCGTGGTTTTTATTATATGGTTTAATATTTCCTGTCTCCTACCAAAATTGTAGAATTCGCAGCACGACCACACAGGGAGTCTACGAAACATCTTTTACATCTTGACTTCAAACAATCTGTTGCGGGTTCATGACCTCTCTACATTGGCTGACTCTGTCCGGAAGCTCAGTAGCATAGCTAGAGTTTGCTGCCCCTCTCAATAAAAAAAACAAGGTGTTTGTTCTTTTCTTTATTTTGTTAAAAATTTGTGCGGTTTTATATAAAAAAAACATTTTTGGTCGTTCATTTTGTTGCCTTGCGGTTTTGGCGACAAAATGAAAAACTGAGTTTCTTGGTTTTGTGATCAGATAATTCGAATTGAATAATGGTTCGGGGAACAGATCCGATCTGGCCAGTTGATCCGATATAGTAATTTCGAATAGGATAAAAAAAAATGTTCGTTTTTGATCAACAACGAGCAAATATTGTTCGTTTTTGGTCAAAAACGTGCAAAAATTGTTCGTTTTGGTCAAAAACGTGCAACAATTGTTCTTTTTTGACCAAAAACAAACCGTTTCTGCACGTTTTTGACCAAAAACAAACAATTTCTGCACATTTTTAACCAGAAACAAACAATTTCTGCACATTTTTTTTACCAAAAACAAACCGTTTCTGCACGTTTTTGACCATAAATGTAGTGTACTAAGTTTATTAAGAGTGTTAACAGCTAGATCAAATGTCTTTAAGTATAAGAATAATTGTGAATTGCTTGTATTGTTTCCCAAGAATAAACAGGCCAGTTTTGTTTCGGGCCAGAGTCGAATCTACACACGAATGAAATGTGTCGTGACCGTTAATGTCTCTCAGCTGTTTACGAAGATAAAAGGAATTCTTCAATAAACGAAAATGTAACAGTGGCATTTCCATAAAAAAATGTAACACCCAATACACACTCCACATGCAAATCGGGAATACCAACCAACCAAAAACTTTTAACTGCCACTATACTTGACGAACTATTTGTAGTCACAAAAGGATTACTCAAAATGATGTGTGCAAAGGATTGAATCGCGATGATCACGTGATCATTAATTAAGCTTTTATATCCCCTCTTGCACCTGTTCCACAACTTTATAGGCATCCATATCCATCAGTTTCAAACATGATAAGCTAACACTAAAATGCACTTTTAAACTTTCAATTTTATAACCCTTTAAATTTGCAATGTAAGCCCCCTCTCCCGCCCTAAATCCCTCATCATAAGTTGCACATGTAAATGAAAAATAATAGAAACGAGATTGTTCCACCAAGTGGTGCAAACTAATAATATTTTTTTTCCAACAACCTAAACCCAAGGGTTTTAGAACTTCAAAGCACTTGGTCAATTTAGTTTTATGTGTTTGATTCGCTCGCCATGAAAAATCTCCCAAGTTGGCTCAACCTCACCGAGCAAAATCCTTGAGGGAAAGTTTCTGTTAAGACAAATTGCTAATTGCTTCGCCTATTGATCATGTCATAAGCAAAGGCCTTAATTTGAAAACATCACCAACCAAAGCCTGAAGCAGAAGGAGGAAGATTAAAGCAGGGTTTCATGGTGACATTGTGTGAGTAGTGCAATCCCTATGCCGAGTGAAAAGCATGTCTTGTGGGAATTTAAAAGCTTTCCTGCCTTGGTCAGTGCTAACACAATCAGATTTATCTCTGCTGGCAACAAAACTCACAAGTGTATAGTGCAGTATCTTTGCAGTGTTGCTGGGAGATAATTAAAAGGGGTTATCTTGCTTTCTATGGCTGAATAAGCCTCATTAACTGCATCATAGGTTCCTGTGTTATTGGACACTTTTCAAATTTGAAAACCACTTCGTGGAGAGAGATTAGTGAGTTAATACAAAGCAACTTCCTAGTCTTGATGAGTGCAGTCTCTTGAGATGTACAGATAGGTTATCTCAATTGTATGGATTTGAAGTAACATGTTAATTAATTACAATTTTTCTACTTATTAATTATAAAGGCCAAAGTAATTGAAATAATTTTTTAATTATTTAAACCGATGTTGTACTTTTCGTTAATTCCTACTACACTTCGTGCTCTGTTATCCCAATGCCAAATTCATACAAATACTACGAACCGTGATATAACGAATTTTTGTTATAACAAATTTTTTTATTACTACTACTTTGGCGTAACTATCGATTGATGTTACTTCTTTGATTTGACATGTTAAAGAATACGCAATAAAGGTTTTTTACCCAAAACGTTTTCGACCATCGCAGGTCATCCTCAGTGTCAAATCAAACGTGTCAAAGAAGTAAAAACAAATTTTTAAAAATGGCTTGGTCAAAATTTCGATATTACAAATTATTCGTTATAACGAACAAGTTTTTAGGAACGCTCTAACAAGCCCCTGTTATAAAAAAATTTTGAAAATTAATCACATGGCTCACCTGTTCGCATGCACTGAGCTAGAAGATTTGATTAGTAAAATTAATAAAAATGAATATTTTACTTTAAAAAATACTGTAAAAACTTAAATTCAATAAAAAAACACAATGTGTGTGAATAAATAAAGTTTCTTTTCAGCTACAGCACTGAAAAAAATTCAGGTCCCTCGCGATTCGTTATAACGAGATTCAACTGTAATATTTCTGCTGCGTCACAATAAAACTTCCCTCTTCATTAGAAAACTCAACTCTGTTCAAAAACCCCCCCAAAAAAAAATAACCCAAAAACATGGTAATTTCGAAACCTAAAACTGCCTCATGATGCGTCAGGTCAGAGCACTCCCAATGCCACTCGACATATCACAGCTGTATTCTTCGTTCTTGTCCTGGCAGTTGATTGTGCACTTTTGTCCACCCTCCCACCCTTGTGGTCATTCCCTCCCAATACCTTTCTTTTTGCCAAGCTTGCTTTTTTTTTTGGTAATCATAGTCTTCTCCCAATCTGTTTAACGTTTTTCCCTCCCTTAATTGAGCAAACAAAAGGACGTTTGATAGGAAAGAGACTACCATGTGGGATCTAGGGCAAGTTAAGATGGACAGCACATTGGCAGAGCAAGAAAATAAAACAATCATGAAGAGAAGAGAGTAAACCAGCACAATGTCAGTGGAAGGAATGAAGAAATAATGATACAAAAATAGACTCTTGCTAATTGGATTTTTTTTATAAGAAATGTTGCTTTGACCTTGTTAATCTGTCAATGTATTTTAATATGATGTTGATGGAGAGCGCTTATGTAGCGCTAATTCCATTTGTTGCCGTTTTATACCTGTTTAACTGTCTAAAATATGTACAAAGGTTCTAAAATGTGTAAAAAAAAGGTCTAAAATGTGTAAAAAGGGTCAAAAATGTGTAAAAAGGGTCTAAAATGTGTAAAAAAGATCGAAAATGTGTAAAAAGGGTCTAAACTGTGTAAAAAGGGTCTAAAATAGTTAATAAAGCAAAAAAACGTGTAAAAATGGAAAATATATCGACAAAATATAAGTTTATTGAGGATTTCGAAATTTGGATTAGCAAAACTTGATTAGCGGTTAGTTTGCGGCAAAATGCTAAATAAATAAAAAAGTAATTAGCACCGATGCGGACAAAACGCTAATTATGTTATTTTGCATTTTGTCAATAAGCAGTGTATCCTTTGTTGTAACCCTGGGTCACAATAAATATAAATGGTACAAATCAAATGTAGTAAATTAAATATTTGTAAATGTGGATGTTCCCATTAAACATTTATATTTTATTACACTATACAAATATGAAAAAATATTGAAAACTACAGACAAATCTCATGTTAAGAATGCAAATGTGTAGATAACACACATCTTCCCCTTTTAATCCCTTACAAGGATTATCTTCCCCTTGCACCTGGCCACATTTCAGAGAAAGGGGTATCAACTAAAGAGATTAGATAGTCATGTGACACGAATAGAGCAATAGCAAACACTTACTAATCCTATTATCTGTCACATGACTTTCCCTATAAAAGCCTGTGCAACAAGAAGTAAAAGAGACTTATCAAAAACCATTCTACAGAACCGCATCAACTACCTCACCATGATCATGCCACAATATTCCACAGGAACCGGAGTGACCGAGGATAGATGCCAGTCGATTTATGTAAGCAGACCATCAAATTCCATTCGTCTGTGGTAAATCCACATTTAATGCAAAGTCAGTTTCTTGATTGGAATCAGGTGTCAGTGTATGATGCTGCACACAATTCGTGATTAAACAATAATCACCAGTGAACCTGTCAATTTCGAATCCAGAAGACAACTTGTGTAAATGTAGAAAATTGAGTCTTGTCAAACTCTCATAAAGTACAAAGACAGCACAATATATCTGAGTGCGGAAATTAGAGTGTACTGTTAAGATATTTAATGTGTAATGTTATTAATTTCACAAGTGTACCTCAATTAGAGGCTAAAGTTTTTTGAGAGTGCAACTTCCTGGTTGACATCCTGTGTGTAACAAGAGATAAGATGTTATAGTTCTCAACTTGTTTTTGTAAACTGTAGACATATGAATCCGTAATATATATTTCATTTTCAACTACTTGTGCGATTCATTTGACCAACAGGTACGTGTCAAAATCTGAATCTATAGTGAGGACACAATTTGCAGTTTGTGCGAATTGCTCGACCTCTAAAGAAAGTTCGAATATAGTGAGGATGCACTTTGTAGTTTGTACGAAGAGCTCGGCCTCTAAAGAAAGTTCAGATCTGTATACCTTGACATCAAGCCCTTAGATTCTGACCAGGTGCGCTTGGGCACAAGAGAAGACAATTATTTGGCTAATAATTGGACTCCTGGAAAAGGAAGACTTGTCTAAACTCCTAATCCTTTCGGTTGCGGAATAGTTTCTCTAGCACAGGAACTTATTGGATTGTCCATTCTGACAATAGACAGAATTACCATCGTGGTTAGTCTTAAACCGAATGCATGGATAGCATTAATTGAAACAGTCAATTAATCCGCTATAAACGAATCCACAACCGAATTACGGAACAACATTCATCATTCATTTCTTTATATGTATTATTTATCTATTTAATGAAACATGTGTTCATAATTAAATATAAACCAGTGGCGTATTTAAAAAGCCAAAATATGCTGCCCCCCCCCCCCTCCCAGGAGACAAATGGTTTTTTAATTTTGTAGTACATTTTTGTGAGCAATTGTTTACACTTTAATAGCAAATTTTATTTTTTTTGAAACTGACTTTTATTATTTAATTCAATTCAATTAGTTTTCTACGAGATTTTACAGCTGCAAAATCTGTTTTTTCCCAGCCCAAAATTTGCCGCCCTAGGCCATGGCCTAGTTGGCCTATAAGAAAATATGGCACTGATATAAACACCGTCCCTAACTTATTTCTTTGCAGAGATATCACAATTACCACGTAAGTAAATCAGATCACGACACTGTTAGCGGTACATCCGTTAGCGATACATCTGTTAGCTATACATCTGTTAGTGATACATCAGTTAGCAGTAAATCCTTTAGCAGTACATCCGTTAGCAATACATCCGTTAGTGGTATATCCATTAGCGGTATATCCGTTAGCGGTATATCCGTTAGCAGTATATATATATATATAGCACCCCATGTTGATGGATGACCAATAAATGTTTTTGTTTTTTAATCTATTTCATTTTAAAATTTAAAAAAGTTAGAAATGCCAAAATCAATCAAGTAAACCCTCATCTTTCAATTTAATGAGATTGATTTCATAAATTGTATTCATTCAGCAAATTAATGGAACTCAAAAGAAGATAAAAGAAATATAAAAGAGAGTAAAAGTTGAGATCATCAACTTATTGGTTGCCCAGTTTAATTAAGTGATAAGAACCTAGTGCTGGCCTTTTCATAGATATAATAACAAGATTAAATACATCCCATTTGTCGATGACAGCACATATACTTCTAAGATTATTAATGTTGTCATTTGAAATGCAATCTATAGATGATTATTAGTGGGAATAAAAGTAGTTTGAAACCATCCATTCAAAACGCAATTTCCGCCCATTAAATAAGAAAATAAAAATTTCATTTCTGGCAGAAATAAATAGAAACCCAATTTCAATTTAAAAAAAAAAAAAAAAATTGATTTTATTCCACTTCTAAAAATATTATTAAAACCTTAAAATTTGCAAAATATTACTCAATTGCTTCAAATGCATTTTCCAAGAAACTTGAAGAACCAAAAACATTTTTCGTTTCATATTTACTTTGTAATTTGACCTTTATTTTTTTTTATAGATTTATTGGTAACATAGAATAACACATTTTGTCGTTATTTACTGCATCATGGTCAGGGCCACTGGGGGCACTCGGCAAATACAGTCCCCCACTAAAACAAAAGCAAACTATAGCATAGACAAAAAAAATAAATGTCTAGGGTCCACTTTTTTGAGGCGCCTGATGAAGACCAACCAAATGACCAACCAGAATACAAAAATTATATTCACAAGTGTGTTGGAAGTCAAGGTAAAGATTACTAAGTAAGTTTATTTAATTCAAACATGGCTCTTAAATACAAGATACATACGTACAACAAAGTGCAATAATAGTTGTGTTATTTATCTCCACTCTAAGACTAGAACTAATGTTGCACATGGCATAAACTGCTCCCCTGGGAAAGCCCAGAAATAAAATTGTCTAGAGTGGCAAAAAAACTCTGCCACAAGAATTCAAAACTCACAATCACAAAGCGTGACTATCTAAACAAAACATTTATTTTCGTTTTAAATTGATTACAGATAAATAATTTTGAACATTTTGTTTGTCATGAACCGATTTGTGATGTTTGTAATAACGTTTGAAATGGGGCGTTAATGAATTAAGCGCAAAAACGTGCTTTTCGCGCTTATTCCTATTGCGTTAAGCGGGAAATTCCGTTTTTGCGGTTTTTCCAATTGTGTTAAGCGTGAAATTTGGTTTTCGCGCTTATTCCAATTGTGCTAAGCGCAAAATTTAACTTTCGCGCTTTTTCCGGACACGTGAAGCGCAAAATTGGATTTTCGCGCTTATTCTGGACACGTGAAGCACTAAATTCGGTTTTCGCGCTTATTCCAGACACGTAAAACGCAAAATTCAGTTTTCGCACTTATTCATTGTTGGTGAACCCGGCCATTCTCGGCTTATTCTATTTGCGCTTATTACACGTCACCTTTGAAGGATGCCCGCTTTGGAAAATTCTCTTACTGCAGAACCTTCACTTAATTTTAGAAAATTATTTAATGATCTTACTCCTGCCCCCAACTTCTGGATGCAAAAACTCCGAGGAGTCACAAGCCGGCAGTCGAACCCAGATCCCACGTTTGCTGGACCGGTGTTCTCCCACTTGAACTACCCGGGATTCAAACAGAATTGGAATATTTTACGCATTATATTTTTCAAGCCAAACTGAACTGTCCAGAGACAAAGCCATCATCCCAAGTGATACTTTAATCTAAACTTTGACCGACACCCATATTTTCATATCGACCCGATACCGATTATCGGCAACCGAATATCGGCCAATACCAATACCTGTGCCAATATTTTGATTGGTTTGGCCGCACTTAGAAAAATCAGCCCATCACTTGAAATTGGCCTATCAGTCAATACATGGGTCTCCATCAGACCGCGAGCCTCCAATAATGCACGAAAGAACTCCATTTTGCCGGTTGTGCGCAGGTGCACATCGAGAAGACTTAAATTCAATATAGTTTATCCAATTAAAAGTGCTACTGCTCAGTTTGCGCTCACTGTGCCGTAACTGGAACACACAAAATAAAATGTAGTAAAAGAAATCAAATTTACAAACATTTCATTGCGAAAAAGCAGCGACCAAATGATCAGTGGTCAAATTGATTGAAAATTTAGAAATATCAAAAGGGTTGAAACAAAACCGATTATTTTATTCCATTAAAAACTGCATTCCCCGATTTCCAGCCAATTATGATATTTTTCGCATAAAAATGCACCACAGTGAAATAAAACGATGCAATGTACAAGCAAGAGGGCAAATAGAAGGCTCCAGCCCAAGAAAACCCAATTGCCAAGTCAATTTCTGAGGCCCAATATTAAAATTTTATACGTCTTCTCTATGCAAGCCAAGATTGGACTTTTGTTTGGCAGAGAACGACTTTTCGCTTCGTCTCAAACGGCTCGATTTCAACTTACGAATAGTCATAATGATATTTTGACGTAGGTTTCGCTCGATGCATGGATTTCACTCCGCTTGAAATGCGAGATGACTTTGAAGCCAACAACTCGAAAAGATTCAACTGAAATGAAACGCACTCTCCAATTGCTTTTCTTTTTCTTTTTCTCCAAGACCCATCTGATGAACTGCTCGACAAATTGAAGGTAAGTGTATGGACCAATGTCACGCGAGTAATGAATTTACATTTTGTAAAAAAAATATCTTCTTGTCTAGCATAGGATTTGAGGCCAACAGTGTTTTCTTGTTTCCTCGCCACTCTTATTCACAATGTCCACTTCGATCGTTTCTGCCACGCCGAAAAAGCTTTTCCACCTCTCTTGATAGAGGCATTAGAGATGGTGGGGAAGTTATAGAGACTGCGTTGGGTGTTTCTTCTGATTTGGTTCTATTTCATGCCAAACCAATAAAGGAATGTGATAGCTTCTTTTTACTTCACCTATTCCATCGACTAACTATGACTCCCGCATTCATCAAACTGCTGTAAAAATTTCGGGAACAATAAATACTAGTCTACGCCTTGTTATTTTGATGCCAAAATAAAACTGAGAATTTACCACTAGCTTTGATAATGTTTCCTGGTGCTTTGACGACCGATGAGATCGGCGAAACAAAACGGCCATCGTTCGCCCGACCAATCCCAAAGCGCGTAACAAACCCCATTCGCCTTCGGATTGGTGGCTGCATTCACCATTTCGATAATGCACGCTTGTCCTTTGCCCCATCTGTTGTGGGTTTTCACAACCAAAATACAAATGACATTTTGATCCCATTCGAACGCTTCATGGTCGTTTCTCCGATTTTCTATCGGTAAATTCTCTCATAAAATACACTTCGCGCTTGAGTAATTGTCAAATTTAGATCAGCACTCATCTTTTTGTCAGATAAGATCACGCGTAATCTTTTCAGACAAAAAGATTCGTGCGGACCTATAATTATTTGACAATTACTCGGCGTGCTCGGTATATTACTACTGAAAAATCCTTGTGTGTAACAACCATTCCATTCTTTGCCCCATCTATGAAGCGTTTATTCTTAACAGTTTTGCCTATTTCAGTTCCTGTGTCAAATTTCACACTCTAGTGTCGATTGTGTGTTGCATTTTGATTGTTGGTGCATCGAATTGTCTGATATTGTTAGAATCGGATTGTCCGGTTTTTCCATTTTGAGTGACCCTCAAAATCAAACGACGTCGCGCTTATTTATACTGGAAGTTTGTGCGAGTATTCCAAGGCGCGAATCAATAAATCGCGCTCATTACGCGGAACCCATACATCAATCAAGTTGCCAGGTTGAGTGAGACACGAACAATTAAAAGCTCACTTGACTTTAGAGTAATAATAATAATAATAATAATAAAGGCAATAGCAGTACTCGCTCGTGTGTATGAAGCGAAATTTGCTCCATCTGGCGGTCACTAAAACCACACTTATAAACGCTCTAAGCAGTTTCTTCTCATCAGGTGGCGCTGGTCAAGTCATCGCTAGGGTACCGGGCAAAACCAGAAGTGGATACTACGAAACCTACGGATCCACTTGAAAACAGTTCTCTCTTGACCCGCAACATGAACGGTCGCTTGACCGTCCACATTCCAAAAGACACTAGAACAGTCCAAGGTATCGGCCATGGACACGACCTGAAGAGGTCAGCAAAGCTTGTGTAATGCACACCAACACAATTGCTAAAACAATCTCGATGCCCTCGTGGTCCCTAGCCAGCGTGGTCAGTGATTGGCACTGGGTTGGACCATAGCAATGTCGTCCAAGCTTGGAACACATTGGCCTTCCCCATGCCACGTGGTGTCCATCCACCACTCACAAATCAATTATTTTAATTTTGCATTAAAATACGAGAGAAAAAGTTTCAAAATCTGGTTTAAGTGTGAACGAGGCATTTCGTCTTTCATGTCTTGCAAAATTTCATGATTTAATAAAGTCATACCTCAGAATTCACTTATATGTATGGCACCAATCTATCTTCGTTACACAAATGAATTATTCATTGCGCAGTTGTTTCTTTTTTTCCAGGTAGATCGATAGCCATTTTGGCAATAAGTAGCTATTCACTTATTTCTACTGTTTTATCTGTTTTTTTTTTTTTGTTTTTTTTTTCTTCCTTTAAATTGAAAAGTTGAAGAAAAATGTTCAACTTTATGAAGCAAACCTTGTCTCAATGAGTTGACATTTGTTGTATTTTTCACACTTTTTTCTTGGATGTACTTCAAAGATGGAAGACATAAACCCCCCAAAGAATTGTCCAATCCAATAAGTCATCAATGAATGGAGAAGGACACTTCATCCACCCACTCCCACTGTCTCCTCCTCTTTTCGTCAGACGAAATGAGTTGGCGTTTGGCCAGAAGATGCACTTGGAGATTTAGGATGAAACATCCTTTTCATTCCTACGAACCTGTCTTGCAAATTGAATTACACAAGTCACAGCTCAGTCATGTCCACTAGTTTTCATTGGAAAAATTACTCACTTGATCTCATCGTGAAAAAACGAGTCAAATTCTTGACAGTTTTAATGATTTTTCCAATAGAAAAATTTATTGAATTGGTCACCAACAAATCAATCAAATTTGACTATCGCTCAATGTACCACTGGTTGGGTATCACTGGATCGAAAAATACATTTCAACTAGACTTTGACTGATACCGATATCAGATCCGATATTTTTTCAAGTGGCCGATACCGATATCATTGCCGATAACGTTTTTGCAACATTTGTGCAAAATTTTCAAACATTTTCGTGTATTTTTGAAGGTTTTGTACCATTTGTCAAAATATCAGTGCACATATCGATATCAGCCGATATTTGGTTGCCGATAATCGGTGTAGATCAAATTACAGAATCGTTTTGCACGCTCTGGTTGGAATTTTGTGCACTACGTGGTAGGCAACAAGTAAACAGCGTATTACAATGCCTACTAGTTGTGCTGCTTTTGGGTGTCACAAAATTTATTTACCGGTATCTGTTTATTTATTAAACGATCGAATCAAAAACTGCATTCAAAATACACTAGCGCAACGTGTTTGTTACCTATTACGGTCTGTGCATGCGCAAAAAGACCCGGATGAAAACAACAACAGTAATTTGGTCTATACTCAGGTCAGCCTCATACCCTCTCAATAAATAATGAGGAGTATATCCCGTTGTTTCGTGTACAGAGGTGTTGTAACTAAATATCAGAAATGGTAAAAATTCATCCCAGTCCGTATGTTCTTTATTCACGTAGCTGGTCAATATTTTTGCAAATATTAAAAAATTTGGGTATCATACAAGTCTAAATTCAATAATTTCAATAATAAAAAGTGAAAAAGAATTCAAAATGTTACATGTTGACAAAAGATGTCAGCTTTCACACCATGACACATGCTCCAAACCCTGAGCAATCCATGTCCCCTGTTGCCAAACTCTTGTACTGTCCACTAAGCTGAGCAAAACTCCACTAGAACACAGCCAGCAATGTCTTAACAGGTACAGGAAATAATACACCACCTCCACATCCCAGCAAATATTTGCAAAAGAGTTTTGCAAATAGAAATTAAAAAACAACAAAATAAAAATAAACTCAAAATTGCAATTTGATGTTTGCATTTTGCTTCCAAATAACCCATTGAAGTGGCTTTCTGCATATTGATCTTCCATAATAAAATTTCTTAAATTTTAATTATTTCTTGCTTGTAGTGTTAAAAAACAGACTGGTAATCCACATTGACCCAAGAAAAAAATTATGTGAAAACTTGTGTTAACACATCGTTAAGACTAGGTCCCAGTTTTATGCCATGTCATAAAAATTTCCATTTTGTCTGCTCTCCCACTACTGGAAATGCCATCAGCTGCCTATAATCTGTGTGCAGAAGGAATAAAAAAAATAACCTGTGCTAATTTTTATCACCTAGGCATTTGTGTCTTAGCTGATCTGCTTGAAGAAAATCAATTTTCGGCAGAATTGTAAAGTCAGTTTTAAATTTAAAAATAAAAGAAGAAAACGAATGTAGAAGAAATGTCTACTTGGAGAAAAAAGAAGTAGAAGAAGAGTGAATTTTGTATTGAAAATCAATGAGAGATGTTTCCTTATTGATGTTAACATCTGTGCTTTATTCATAGTTCAGAAGATTGGAAAAGATCTTCCGTAATCAGAAATTCTTTAAAATTTTAAAAGAAAGTGATGCTATTTTTTTTATCTAGAGTAAATAGAAAATAAGAGTAAGTTCGAAATTTATTGTATAGTTGCGGCTGCTGTTCAACGGTGAGTGATACATCAAATCACCATTCTCAGTCACAACTATAATTTGAGAACAACTACGATTCAAGTCAGTGGTGTAGCTAGAACTATTGCCGTCCGGGGCAGTCTCTGAGTTTACCACTCCTCTCTAAAAAAAATTCCAAAAAACCGTAAAACTTTGTAAAAATCGGCAAAATTTTGTAAAAATCGGCAAAATTTTGTAAAAATCGGCAAAATTTTGTAAAAATC
>JAQFXT010002155.1:0-13373 GCA_034683725.1 Strigamia crassipes
TTGTAAAACCCATTTTGTCTTCTGTTTGTACCGGGTACTTGTAAAACCCATTTTGTCTTCTGTTTGTACCGGGTACTAGTAAAACCCATTTTGCCTTCTGTTTTTACTGTTTACTTGTAAAACTGCGATAACTATTCATCATGTTCTGCATTATAAATGACGAGTTTCTTCAACAAGAACATGTAACCATTTTACTCCGACGAGAATTTCGTACAGTGTTTTTCCATCACTTAGTAACGCAACAAGTAAACATTGAACAATCGTAATAAATCGAGCTCGTAGTGCTCGCTTAACTGCTATTACAGTATTCTTATAACTTCAGCATAACATAATAATAAATACATATAATTAATCTTCTGTTTTTGCTGTTTCTAAAAACACAAAAAGTCATAGGTTGATCTTCATTTCTTTTCCCTCTGTTGTAGTTTTTAATTAACGACAGCGATGACCAACCGACGACAACTACCTCCGACAGCCGGCGTAGTTTATACGACAACATACCATCGACTCAGGAATCAGCGGCTTCTTCGGATACAAATCCTTCGGTGCCGAGAGTGCAAGTTACAACGGCAACTCCTGAAAAGACCAAACCCAAACCACTGGAACCTTTGACCTTTGTCCACACTTATCCAAGAGTGCAAAAAGATGCGCACGAAAGTCCAACGCATTTCCACGACGACACCGACGAGCTTTTCCCACACAGGGGACATTTTAGTCAATCAACGAGACCCACCATTCGCTGCAGTACCTGCAAAGAAGTATTGCAGTCGAAAAATAATATTGTATATTACCCTACACATTGCACCTTAGGACGGAATCACAAACACCGGAGTTCAGAATCTAGCTCGGAGTTGCCGTCAATAGAGGAAGGATTATGGAAGAATAATCATCCAACTCATGTCAGGTTTAAGTTGAATGAATCGTTGGATAAAATTCCACTCAGGTAATCATGTAATAAACTACGTATAAAATTAAAGGTAATAATTCAAAGGGCAATAAGCTACACGCTTTCCTGCAATGTTAGCGCATAATAATGAATAAGCGTGGACACTTGTTTCTATTGTGCAAATACAAATGCATTAATACGCAGTTTGCGCCATGTACTTTTACGTTGTAAAAACCCCCGTTATGCCTATAACTGAAGTGGAAAACTCATAAGTCTAACGACGCTTACACTATACCGAAAAATAGCGTAGCCAATCGGGTAATTTTACACTATTTACGTCACTGTAACGTCACTGACCAAAAATTGCGATTTGCAATGAAACTCGTTCGCCGCCATTTTGAATTCTCCACTTTATTCGCGAGAGGAGCACGCGTTACTGTTTATCTCATTGTTTTCCTTTGGAAATCATTTCAATTCGCAATAATAAAGTTGTGGCATTGTTTTGAATTAGCTAAAACAGAAATTGTATTTATAGTTTCGGAAATCACGTGACTTTGGAACGTAAGTCAACTTTTATAACTGTAACGTGAAAGCTCAAGCGCAAACTGAACTTTTATATTTTTACGCTACAATATTTATAACGTAAAATGAGCAGACATAGTATTAACCGTTAAATAAATTCCATTCCATGTGTTGGCTGTCCACCCAAAACTGGTTTTTGGGATCGATGTTTGGAGAATATATGTAAATTGCACGTTAAATAGTGTATAGCAACTTGTTTGTTTGTTTAATAGATGGGGAGGTAACAGAGTAACTCCCGTGAGAGGCAGTGGCAAGGAGAGGAAAAAATCGTGTTGCCCACCATCGTTCGTCGTTGCAGTTGTTCTGGCTGCCATTGGGGTATGTCTGTTGGGAATTGGAGTTGCAGTGACATGCGCAACTTTGTTATCAGGTAAATAAATGTTTCACATTTAAGTTGGGCCCTAATTTTAGCTGTTGTTAATTTATAGTATTGCAGGATGATGTGAAAGAAGCAACGACTGGTAAAAGTTGATAGCTGTAATTAGTTAATGCACATTTTCAATTCTGTTAATGGAGCAACAGTGTTGATTGCAGGCTGCCAAATTCAATCTCATCACGCGCATATGGTCATATCTTGGTTGTATAATAATTCTTGTAATACTCAGTTCAATAATTCTTTGGCTGATGCGAGTGGGAATAATTTTGTCAAAGCAGCTAAAGTTTACGAAGCTTTTGTAAGTAAAAAATTTTTTTTTTTTTTTTTGTGAATAAAATTGATTGATTTGTTTGATTTGCAGCTGGATCCGGTTTTCCGGAGAGGAGAAAATAAGAAATTGTTTGATTTCACCAAAGTTGAGAAAGTTTGGTGAGTAGCCCATTACTGTGTAGACAAAAAAAAAATTTTTTTTTTTTTGAGTATCAAAGGTTATCAAAATAATAGGATAGGGTTAGAAACCAGAAATAACAAGTTGGGTCTGTGTTTTGTCACCACAAATCCCACTTTAATCTGTGCTGTCATTATTAATTATATTTTTAAAGTGGGTTCATGGACTAGGAAATCAAGGTTTCATGTTTCCATTTTTTTTTTTTAAATACCACATGTGTTTAATTTAGGTAGACTAGTAGGTATTTTTTTTTTTTACTTTGAAAATTTATGGCTGGAGATTTAATGGTGGCTTTAGAAATGACCCCTGAACCCAATTTCAAGGTCATTTATTTTGTAACTTGGAAAGCATGAAATTTTTTAAACAAATTTTCAATTACATAGTTGCAAGGTCCATTAGGAAAAATATATTTTTTTTAAAACATTCCAGTATTTAGTTAAGAAACTTGAGAGTTGAATGTTTTGATGTGTTTTGCACTTGTGCATTGCAGGGGAGCACAGGGGGCAGCTGTAAAAGCAAAGCTGCTCCTTAGCTTTCCTGCACTGCAGTTGTTTTGAGACGTTAATTATTTCTAGGTGTTTATCCGATAGTGATAAGGATGTATTTATATCGTTCAAAATATTCTGGAAGGACCACAAACAGGTGCCTGAACCCAGGCAAGTGCTTCAGGATTTTTTGTTGTCAGTTTCGAAAACTGACCAATGGAGATACAACATTTCTACTTATTCGGTCACAATTGAAGGTAAAAAAAATCAATTTTTGTAAAATATGTAAAATTTAACTTTAAAAAAAAAAATTAATTTCAGGTTACCAACTCGGGAAACCCTAAAAAGTTGTAGTTTATATATTTTTAATATTTTTAATATTTTTAATATATATTATATATATATATTTTTAAATTTTAATGCACACTCAGGCAGCATTTATTAAGTACAAACTATATTTTTTAGAAGAATTTTTTAATTTATTATTTATTTTAACATATCTAACACCAGTACAATGCACTATAATAGGCTAGATCAACGCTTCTCAAAGTGGTGGTCTGGGGACCGGTGCTGGTCCACAAGCAAAAGGCTGCTGGTCCAACACTTTACCATTGAAACGCAAAGATTACACAGTGTGACCGGCTGCCCGGCAATGCTCACTGCCCTATCCATCATGTTTTCCTGTTGCGCTCCCCGCCCCTAGATTAGGAAGTGTCCATGGACCATGGACGTGAGAATGCAGTTAACTAGAAGTTACAGAGCTTCTATCTTTTTCCCTGCTAACGGTTGACAAGAAAATAAACAAACAAAATGGCAGGAGTCAAAGCAAAACCCGCTGTGTTCTTCCTCTTCCATTTTCTCACGTCTTTTGGGCAGAAGATGCTGAATAAACTAATCTCACTGTTCCATGCAGTCAATGGCTGCATGGCCAGTGTGACCGGACACAACGCCTACAATTGAAAATGCACTTTAGAGCACTGATGCTAGACAACCTGCAATAAAGCCAATAACACTTTAACACAGTGAGCCTTAGCTCTAGCTTCTGTGATAGTCTGGTACCCAGCAGTCACTGGGCAAAAGGCAATCGGCCCTAAGCAGCTCCCCCGGACATGCGGCCATGGATCCGTTGGTTCGGACAGTCGTAACACGATCGGCATGGCAAAGGACATGCTTCAAGCGTTACTCCGAACCGTATGGCCGTGTGGACTGCCTTCTACGTGTTTGAAGTGGCAGTGCAAGCCCGTTCCTAGGGTGTTGTGTGCCCGTGTGTTTTTTGTCTTGTTGGTGCCCCCCTCTCCCCAGTCAGTAAAGAGTTGCGGAGGCATGTTGCGATGCGGCGCCCCCTGACCGTTGGCGCTCGTGTGTTTATCACACGGTGTCCCTATGGTAGGAACGGACCTGCGGCAGCGCTGCTGCTTTTCAGGACCTGAGCGTCCCTGGTCGCCATGGCTCTTTAGATGATAAAACAATGATAAAACGCCTTCACTGGCCATTTTCTGCATGGCCGCATTGTCAGTGGTTGAAAATAGGCAGAGCTACTTCTTGTAGCTCCGGTAACAGGGAGCACTCTTGTAGGACACTGTTCCCTAGACAAACAAATAAATAAAGGCTTAACAAACCAAAACCAGTGTTCTTCTAGTGTGTTGCATTCAGCACCACGTGGTCTTCCATTAACCACAAGATGTCCGAACACTCACCAACATTTCACCGAAAGTGAGTATAATACCAGTCCGCAACACATAGGGACTAAAAATATCGGTCCGCTAATCACACAGTTTGAGTAGTGCTGAGCTAGATAGTATACATCCAGATGTGTAATTATTTATTGAGATTATGGGAAATACATAAAGTCATTAGTCGAAGTCGACGTCCCGTTTTACGTGCAGAATGTAATTTTTTGTGTTTGATGTCACTGTACAAGGAATAAAAATCTAAATGTATTTGAACTAAACATTGGAGTCACATTGAATTCAATGTAAGTATAAAATAAACAACAGCAAGAACGAAACGCCAAAAATAATAAACGACACTCGATCCATAACAGCAACCAATGTCAACCACCCGGATCTCTTGCCAGTCTCTTCTTCATCCGGGTCCTAAATTAAACATTCCACTCTGTCACACTTTGGTCACAATTTTTAAACAATCAACTTACAGTGTTTACAAACAAATATTTTGTCAACCACCCATTGGTTATGGATTGAATACACGGTGGCGCTGGCACCGAAGGATGTTTGCTGCTTAAATTGACCGCAACCATTGATAATATCAATGAAAGGGCCGTGAAACACAACGTGTGCACGCAAAATACAACTGCAATAATAAAATAAAATTTTAGTTTCGGTTTGATTTAAGTTTCGTTTTTTTATTAAAATGTGGAAAATTACTAATTGAAGGCGTTGCAGTGGACGAAATGGGTAAAGAAAGTCCTAAAGTGATTAGTAGAAGTAAATTCGTGATTAATAAAATCAATCCCATTTTGAGTCGCTGTCCACTCAAAGGGGGTATCCAAAAAATCCCCGCTGTGAGTAAACAAATGAGCGCTGCAGGGAGCAAAATTCCCACTTGATACAGCGCCGCCCAGCGTTGGAATTTTAAATCGAACAAGCCCACGGTGTAGATTTCACGGCAACACGTGTGACGGTACGTGGAACGTCGTCCATCCATGCCAATCAATTGAAATTCGTTGCTTTTTGGCGGGAAATCCTTAAAAAATCAAATTTTAATTATTGGTAAATATTGCAATAATTCGGTACTAGAGGCCGCAACTAAACAGCGCCGTGTTGTGGCATTTTAATGTTGTAAATACAAAGTGTGCAAACCTCGGTGTATATTTTAGCGAGCACGGAAGTGACGTTAACGTGCGTGCCATCGTGAGTCCAGGATCCGAAAACGAGGGTGCACGAGTGTAGATCGAAGGGGAAGTGACGTATGTCCATGGCGCAGTGACTTTCGACTGTGAGCGGTGTCAATAGTTCGACGTCGCCGGTGTTTCGTACAATGGCACGTGTGGGGTGTAAAGTGTTTTCGTTTGTCTTTTTAGCGCTGTAATTTAAAGGTTGATTAGTTGGTTTGTTTAAGGAGTTGGAAAGAGGAAGAGTGGCAACCACTAGCTAAACATGGGGTGCGGCAAACAGGCGCCGAATTGCGCTTGCGTGCCGGTTGCCATTTTTTAATATTCCGAAGGGGTAGCCAATAACAAAAATTGCGTACGAGATTTTGAAATCTTGTTGAAGTTCTGAAGGTTTCAGGAGGATTTTTCAGGATTTCAGGATGATTTCTCAGGATTTTAGGAGGATTTCTCAGGATTTTAGGAGGATTTCTCAGGATTTTAGAAGGATTTCTCAGGATTTCAGGAGGATTTCTTCGAAATTCAGGAGGATTTCTCAGGATTTCAGGAGGATTTCTCAGGATTTCAGGAGGATTTCTTAGAATTTTAGGAGGATTTCTTTGAAATTCAGGAGGATTTTGCAGAATTTCTCAGGATTTCTCAGGATTTCAGGAGGATTTCTTAGGATTTAAGGCAGATCTCTTTAAAGATTTTGATTGATTTTATGGATTTCCAGGATTTCCAGGATTTCCAGGATTTCCAGGAATTATGAGATAACGTAGTTGGATTTCAGAGTTTAGCTAAAGATTTGAGGGATTTGCTGTGAATTTGAAGATTTCATTTGTGTAGCTTTGAATATTTTAGGCGAATTTCTTTGTAGATTTGCTACAAATTTTACAACAATTTAGAAAATTTCATGGATTTCATGGATTTCAAAGATTTCCACGGGATTTCTAGGATTTCCAGAGGATTCCTAGAGGATTTCTAGGATTTCCAGAGGATTTTTAGAGGATTTCTAGGATTTCCAGAGAATTTTTAAGATTTCCAGAGAATTTTTAGGATTTCCAGAGGATTTCCAGCATTGGCTACCCTCCCGACAATTGTTTAGGCATCATTCCTTGGTTTAAAACACTTGCAGCTTCTCCATTCATGGAAAGTTGAAATTAGATTATTTACTTATTTAAACGATTAATAGAAATATTTGAAAATGGCGGATCGTGCGATAACGTCATCGGGGAGAAATGTGCGCGCGGCTACTCGTTTGCCACTCCTCCTCTATCCTACTCTTTGGTTAATTCAATTGTGAAGTTGGAAAACTTTACGAATTGAGAAGTGTTATGAAGGGAATCCATATTAAACTTGGCAGCACTTGAATAGTTTCGATTCCACCGTAATCTCTAGGGTTCCACGCTAAGTCTCGGTTGTCCCAATGCTGCAAAATAACAAAACCGAATCATTTTTAGAAATAGAAATAGAAATAGAAACCACAAAACTACAACACTAACTCACCAAATCTAGCCGAATTGTCATCTTGGCAATGTTTGTTCGCAGATCCTGCAAATTTTCCAAATTTTTTTTAAAGTCATTATTTTATTTATCATAAATCTTCTGGTTGTATGCAGGCGCACTACAGACAAAACAGCGAATATTAGGGGCGCTGTGTATAGAGCTAATCTACGTAGCGCTAACAGTATTTAGCGCTAATTTACGAAGGGCTAATGCTATTTTGGTTACCAATGTAGGGCTAATTTACAAAGAGCTAAAAAAAATATTAGCATTTTGTCCGTTTGTGACGGACGAAAGGCTAATTTTTTTTTTTGCGTTTTATTACTAAATTAATTATTTTTATAACTATAACTAATTTGTAACTTAAATTTATCGTGGGTATGTTTCCAGCCTACTTGTTTATGTACCATTTGCATTTTGTAACGTCCAAATACATTAGCCTTACGTAAAGCTAACGTCTGAACATGTTAGCTTTATGTAAGGCTAACGTATTTTGAAGTAAAATTTATTAGCGTTTCGTCTGGTCAAACCAGATGAAATGCTAATAAAACTGTTTTTTTTAGCCCTTTGTAATTTAGCCTTACATTCGATATCAATATACCATTAGCCTTTTATAGGTTAGCGCTATATACCATTAGCGCTACGTTGGTTAGCTCTATATACACATTCCCGAATATTATCGATTAAGCCGATAAATATTATTAATCTACAGGAATATTGGAATAATTTCAAATTAAATAACCAAAGAATTGTGAAGATGAATGTAAGCGGGTCTCTATTTTAGCTTTCCCCGCGTACAACCGGAGGATTTTACGGTATGTTAGCAAATGTACCAATTTGCGTAAGGACAGCAAAGCACACTCCACTTTAATGTTCATTGTGTCATTGTGGTAACGGCCTGGACGTGAAATCGGATTCAGTTTTCGGTTGGTGAAAAGCTCTTGTCGTAACTGTTGCTCGAAATTGACACTTGCTTCTAACATGGAAAGAAAAATCAACCGGAAACATCAATTGTGAATTGTGATTGAAATTTACTTTCCTTCGATTGTGTGACCATGAGAGAATTTTTGTGCGTACAAATCGAAGGTAATTACACGTGATGTTGATTGAATGCAAATTTTTACCTGGTTTTACTAGTGTAAATAGCCATATTGGAAGAATGGCAAGACTCCAGACACTTGTTCTCTCCATGATGAGGAAGTCATGTGTAATTTGTCTAAATTGAAATCATTTTTAAGGACTCAGCAATTATTTTAGTGTATTCAATTGGTCATAGATGGCAGTGTAAAGAAATCTCAGTTTCTTTGAATAGTCTTGACCTAATTTCTAGTTATTCTTCTGACATCACTTAAAAAAAAATTGGGTTTACTGTTGAGTTTAGGAACCATTTTATTTTTTGAAAAAGGAAAAATTACGAAATAATTAATTAAAATTGTACGATTTTTTTTAATTAAAAAAAAACTGGCAATTTGAAAATAATTATACTGTTTTAACAGTTTTATCAAAAGTATCTATAAAAGTAGCCTATTTCAGCTTGTCATTTCGTGAGTGTTCGGTTACAGATGCCACGTGGTCAAGGGGACGGTTGCGACGCACAAGATAAATACAAATAACCACACAAAGACGCACTATTTAAATGAGTACGATACTTTATTCAATGGTTGTCTAGGGGGTAAGTACAACCGTGCGATCTAGTGCGAAAATGGCGACCCCGATCTACTGCGAATCCGTATTTTGAATGTTTTTTTTATCCTAATGCTCGTGTTGAGTTAACTCAATCTCTGTTACAAACAGAGGTTTATGACGTTTATTTGTGCAGCCAATAGCAGCAATCCGGGGGAGGGCGCTACCTTATTGTCTCTCTACCGTTTGTTTTTTTTGAAACGTGGTCACATGTCCAGCGACAGTGGCGTCCTCACACGACAGGAATCAACCAGCCACAATCGGACCACAGCACCACCGATTGCCTGAAGTAACTAGTTAGGTTTAATGAGTACAGTAACTAACAATTTTTAAAGTTACATTTTTGGTGGAACAAATTCGCACGAACCTGTTGAGAAATTTTGTCCTTATAGCATGCTGCCTATTACTTTCTATTTTCATAATACTAAATTGACTAAACTGAATACAAATAACTTTTAGTTAATTTATGAGTAAAAATAAAAATATAAAAATTTAAATTTTAAATTTTTATATTACGGTAAAATAGTATCGTTTCAAGTAACAAGTTACATTTTCTCTTTTTATTTTTATTTTTGTTTGTCCTCCACCTGAAAACATAGAAGATTTAAATAGTCGCTTCCAAAACAATCTTTTCTTTTAGCATAGTACAAATCAATTGAAGCAATTGGCAGTCTATGTTACGGTCAAAGATCGCAGGAATTTTCTTGAAAACTACGAAATAAGAAATTCCAAGATGCCTTTATAGCAAAGATGGATGAAAAATGTGAAATGTTACTACCACACTTCCGTAGAATCCAATAAAACGTTTTATCATTTCGTTTTTAAAAAAAAAATAAAATAAAATAAAATCTCCGCTCTTAGAATTTTTTAAATTGGAAAATCAATACTTTATTTATTTTAAAAAAAAATATTAAAAATGTACTTTGCAACCCCATCTATGGTTACTTCGATATACCATTACCATTTCTCGACCACATTTCCTAGCTGACCCCACATCCCACAATGCAACTTTCCCGACACGTGTAATAGCAAAGAAAACCTCCAACAGTGAAACAGCCGAGGCGTAGTAAATCAGAGTGGTCGGACACAAATTCATGATTTAAATTAGTGAAATTACCAGAGAAAATTATCTTATCTCATCCATTAGGTAAAAATTAAGTGTTTCTAACAGACAATCACATCGGATAAACTCGCACAAAACGTTTTTCGCCATTTCAGAGCGAAAATGTTAAATTCTAATTCGTTTTGTTTTCGTGCTCGAAAACTGCGCTCAACCTCAATGGAATCCGAATTACAAAATCGAGATAAAACGCCATTAATTCGACCTTTTGAAGCCTCGAATTGAATTCAAACGTGATAACACGAATATATTACATAATCTTAGTGCTAATTTACATTTGGCGAGTTGTGATTGCGAAATCGAAGCAAATTGTCGAAAATTGTCGAAAATTATCGAAAAAAATGTCGGAATTGGCGAAAGTTGTTTTCGATTTTTTTTATCGACGGAAAAAGTTTGTTAATTCGTTGTGTTTTGTTTTTGTTTTTGTTTTTGTTTAGATCGCTATGGATATTCTCGACAAAGGTTCGACGTGTCGGGAACGACGACGAATGTCGGATTTTTTAAATTTGTCCGACTGCGGTATGTTGGATGATGATTTATCGAGTACTGAAGGAAATGGTTGTCCTTTACCAGGAACACCCGAAGAGGATTTGTTAGATCCGAATGAAGTGAGATTTAGTCGATTTTTTTAGTGGATTTGCCATTTATTATTTTATTTTATTTTATTTTATTTTATTTTTTTTTTGAATTGGTTTGCACAGCTGGTCGGATGGAATTTCAATTGTGGGATTGTTTTGTGTTGGAGTTGGGTTTCTGGGAATTGTTTGGTGAATTGGTTTTGTTTTGTAAAGGGAAATGTATGGTTTTGGTGAATTTGTGGTTTGATTGATGAGGGTTGTGTGGGTTTTTTTTTTTTAGGGTTTTATTTGTTTTTGTTAATGGAGTTGAGTTTTTAATTAAAATTTTATTATTTGTGGTGATTTTTGTTGGTTTTAAGGAGGAAAATGGGTGTTTTGGTGGATATTTTAAAGAAATTTTTTTTTTTAATAAAGAAATCCTTATTTTATATAAAGAAATCCTCATTTTATATAAAGAAATCCTTATTTTATAGACGATTTCATGAAGAAATCCTCATTTTTTTAGTCAATTTTTGAAGAAATCCTTAATTTTTAGCCAATTTTTGAAGAAACTTTCAATTTTTAGTCAATTTTTGAAGAAACTCTAAATTTTTAGTCAATTTTAAGTCAATTTTTGAAGAAATTCTAAATTTTTTGTCAATTTTAAGTCAATTTTTGAAGAAATTCTAAATTTTTAGTCAAGTTTTTAAGAAACTCACAATTTTTAGTCAATTTTTGAAGAAATTATTAATTTTTAGTCAATTTTTGAAGACATTTTTAATTTTTAGTCAATTTTTGAAGAAATTTTCAATTTTTAGTCAATTTTTGATGAAACTCTAAATTTTTAGTCAATTTTTGAAGAAATTTTCAATTTTTAGTCAATTTTTAAAAAAATTTTCAATTTTTAGTCAATTTTTGAAGAAACTCTAAACTTTTAGTCAATTTTTGAAGAAATTTTCAATTTTTAGTCAATTTTTAAAAAGAAATTTTTAATTTTTAGTCTATTTTTAAAAAGAAATTTTTAATTTTTAGTCAATTTAAAAAAAGAAATTCTCAACTTTTAGTCAATTTTTAAAGAAATTCTCATTTTTAAATTGATTTGAAAAACAAAAATAGATTATAAAATAGATTCCATGCAGAAATTTGTTCCTTTTTCAGTCCAGTTTGATTAAATCAATTTTTTTATTCAACAAATTTTTTTTATTATTTTTTAGATTCAAAACGAAGTTGGTGCGCTTCTCAATTCCAACGACTTGGACGTTGACGACGATGACGTTGACATGTCAGTCGCATCGCGAGCAGCCGAACAAGCCGAGCAATTGGTGCGCAAGGTGTGGGAAGTATCTTGGAAAGTGACGCATTTCCAATCACTGCCAAAATGGCTTCAGGACAATGATTTTTTAGTAAAAGGACATCGACCACCACTTCCCTCATTCTATGCTTGTTTTAAATCAATCTTTCGAGTACATACCGAAACTGGAAACATTTGGACACATTTATTAGGCAAATAAATCCAAAACAAATCAATCAATCAATCAATTAATTTATTCATTTTAGGTTGCGTGGCTTTTATCGGCGTCGCCACCTACTTCTTAACGCGCCCGTCGATCGAGATTCAGTGGCAGGAGAAAGCGGTGTTTGCGACGTTTTTTGCAGGTGCGATTGTCTGCCTCGGTCTCTCGTTCACGTTCCACACGGTGCACTGTCATTCAGAAAGGGTCGGCAAGCTATTCAGCAAGTGAGGAATTGGTTTTTTTTTGCTCTGACGTCAGTGGAGCGGAATTCAGAAACCAAAAACATGTCAAAATACAGATTCGCGGTAGATCGGGGTCCATGTTATTTCAGATTTCGCGCCACTGGTGTGGAATTTTTAAATTTTTAAATTCCGCGCCACTGAATTTCGCTCCCGTGATATCGGCTCGTTTTTTTGTTTTGTTTTGCGTGGATTTAATTGGATTTAATTGGATTTTTGTGATTTTCAGGTTGGATTACTGCGGGATAGCTTTGTTGATCATTGGTTCCTACGTGCCGTGGCTGTACTATGGCTTTTATTGCGACTTCCAACCTAAATTGATATACTTGATAGTGGTATTTGTGCTGGGTCTCACTTCAATTTTGGTTTCTTTTTGGGATAAATTTAGCAAACCGAAATTTCGGCCGCTACGTGCAGGTATTTATAATTGTTGCGAAAGAGACAGTTGGTTTTTATTTTATTTTATTTTTTTAAGTTTTAATTTTCACTTTAAAGTATTTTGATTTCTTTAAAAATTCTTTCAATATGAAAGAAATTTTATTTTATACTTAAAAACCCAATTTATAACTAAAAATTCCATGACGCTTGCTTAAGTATTTATTTTTATGAGTCAAATTTTATTATTTTTACTTCAAAATTTAATTTTGTGGGTAGAAGTTTAATTGTATGTGGATAAAAGTTTAATTTTATATAGATAAAGATTAATTTTATATGGGTAAAGTTCAATTTTATATGGATAAAGTTCAATTTTATGTGGATAAAGTTCAGTTTTATATGGATAAAGTTCAATTTTATATGGATAAAGTTCAATTTTATATGGATAAAGTTCAATTTTATATGGTTAAAGTTCCATTTTATGGGTAAAAGTTCAATTTCAAGGATAGGAGTTCAATTTTATGGGTTAAATTTCAATTTCAAGGGTAAACGTTCAATTTTATGCATAAGAATTCAATTTTAAAAATAAAAGTTAATTTTATGGGGAAAAATTCATTCTTATGGGAAAAATTTTAATTTCAAGGGTAAAAGTTTAATTTTATGGGTAAAAATTCAATTTTATGGGTAAAAATTCCATTTTATGGGTAAAAATTCCATTTTATGGGTAAAAATTCCATTTTATGGGTAAAAATTCCATTTTATGGGTAAAAAT
>JAQFXT010002156.1:0-13373 GCA_034683725.1 Strigamia crassipes
TTGGTCTAAAAATTGATGTTTTTGGTCTAAAAATTGATGTTTTTGGTCTAAAAATTGATGTTTTTGGTCTAAAAATTAATGTTTTTGGTCTAAAAATTAATGTTTTTGGTCTAAAAATTGATGTTTTTGGTAAAAAAATTGATGATTTTGGTCTAAAAATTGATGTTTTTGTTAAAAAACAGATTGGATGTTTTACTCAAAACATCCAATCAGTCAAAAGCGTTTTTTTTTTTTTTTTATCAGAAAGAATTTTCTAATGCTAAATATTGCTCAAAAAAAAATATTTTTTTTAAAATTATTACTACAAAATTATCAATTTTTGAATTTAAATTTTATAATAACTTCCCAGAAGTGTGGCCATGGCCCCCATAGCCAACCCCCTGGTTCCGCCACTGGGTCTTTATAATAACCAAAAATTAACTTCCAAAATTAATTTAGAAAATTAATTTACTCTTTAGTTATTCCGCATTTGCCGCCTATGAATGTAACAAGGGAAGTAATTATATCTAAGTTAGTAGAAGAAAAAAAAAAATCCAACAATGGAAAATGGACATGTGAATTTTTTGTTCACATTAAGGAAAATAGAATAGAATAGAAAGCTTATCTTTTTGAAAAGTGGAATTTATGTCACTGTAATGCATTTTTTTTCTTCTTCATCTACTATACAATTTACTTGAGGAAAAGCGCTTTCTAAAACTACGGCTTTAAAGAAAATCCTAACTACGATGACACTAATCAGATGATTTAAAGTATGTAGTTCAGTGCCCTTCTGTACTCTCAACTGCTGGGTCAATCAAGGCCTGTTTTCAAAATGTGTAAAGGTCTTAATCTACATACTAAGGTTACTCAGAATTGATGCAATCAATTTGATTGTAAAATTAAATTGCTAATTTGGATGACAACCAGGGTAGCTACTATACATAACAATACACATATTACTCAAAGGTCAAGGCCATTGGGTGATAATACAAAAAAAAATGTCCACATTTTTCATTTATTTCATTAAAATTTCATTAAAATAGAAAAGCCGTAGTTTGGTTTCCCGCCGAATAATATTTCTTGCCATTTTGGTCTCTGAAAGCGAGAAATCTCTGATTGCTAACTTTCAGTGCTCTTGACCTTTAATGACATGCAGAATTAATTGAAATAAATAATTTTTTATTTTTTATTTTTTTGAATTATGTTTTTTTTTTTTAATTTTGTGAAAAAGCACAAAAATTAAATTTTTTTGGTGGGATGTTGCAACTGTATTCCTAATTCATGGTATTGTCTTTTTACAGCAATCTATCAAATCCCAGCGGCAATGTAGCAATAGCATAATGAGGAAAAAGGGCTTCAAGGATGAAAACGTGTGCGAGAACAGTTTTTCAAGCCAAAGCAGCCAACCAGAAGACTGGCTGAGTCCAAAAGGTGATGGGGAGACCAGGAAGTCAGACTTAAGTGAAGGTCTTCACTTGAAAGACGAGTACGAGTCTTCGGAAGGCCAACGACACGATTCTTCGGACTGGAGCCACGAGTACGCCGAGGAGGCCAATAGAATAGAATATGAATATAACTCAATAGATGAAGGAAAAATTGTACATGAAGTGAAAAAAGAAGTCAAAGTACCAACAGTTGAGGAAATTATTCAAAGTGTTAAAAGTAAGTAAAACAGAACAATTGTTTTTTTTTTTGTTTTTTTTCTTTCTTTTTTTTTCTTTTTTTTGTTTAAAAGAAAAGAAAAAAAGAGAAATCCAGTTTTAATTATTTTTATGAGAATTTTTGGAAAAAATTTTCTTAGAATAAATTAGTGAGGTTGTGCAGTGGTGCAAAAAAAGATATGCACTTTGCTATTACATAAAGGTATAAGTAAATGCATTTGACCCCAAATGTAAATAAACTTCTTGGCCGAGGTAAGTATCTTAAGAAGTTCAATTGCTGTTTAAGTTTACGAGCGAAAAGTTGGATTTTTTTTACTTTTCTGGAAAAGTGATCACATGGCGTGTTTTATTTGTTATTTTAAAAAACAAATTATTTTAATCAAACTTGAAGTACCGTATTTCTTCGATTAAAAGTCGCGGCTTTTATTACAAATCGCCTCTCTTGGCCCCGGCTACTATACGAAGCAGTGGCTGTTTTTTAGTCTTTTCATTTTGAGATTCAAAACATACATAGAACAAACGTTACAGTTGTGAAATTAACGTGGAATGTTTCTTCCAACTTCATTTTCGTTTATTTGTGGCCTCGGTTTTTAGCTGCGGCTACTATTCGAGGGCGGCTTTTAATCGATGAAATACGGTAATTCGCATCAGAAATAGAAGTTTTTATTAAAGATGAATCGCTGTTTATTGAGTTACATTCGTATTACGAAAGTAATGCATAAATAACGATCGTTAACTTCATGTAGAAAAATGTATTAGAAGTTGGGAAGTTAGACAATCTGAATGGAACTATGGTCCAATTCAGATTTTTTTCCTTCTGAATTTCTTTAAATTCTAGTTAAAATTTATCCCTGATTATATCAGCAAAGGTTGATGCTAAAAAGCCGATGTACTGATATTGATCAAAAAGGTTACTTAACTGGGACTTTGCAAAATTTAATTTAAAAACACTTCTAAGTACTGTATTTTTTAAATTTAAAGTCGCCCTCGATTACAAGTCGCGGCAAAATATCAACACTTGGAATGCAAATTGCCCTCGACTACAAGCCGCGGCTAATATTCGACGGTGATTTGCATTTGTATTTTGCAGTTGAACTTGTAGGTTTTCTGCCTAAAAGTGGACTTTCTAATGTTAGAGGACGTAATTAGGACGTAACAACTAACATTACGTCGTGACGACAATCAAACAAAACGTCGTCATGACATAAATGGGAACGTTTATCCGACGTAATGTTATGTGGAATTCGACGTTCTCAATTAAAGTCGCCCTTGATTATAGGTCGTGGCAAAAAATTGCATTTGCAAATAGAAGCCGCGACCTTTAATCGAAGAAATACGGTATCCTTATAAGTAAGGATTGAAATGTCTGGTTATATTTTGATGTGTTTTTCTTAATGTATGTTATGAGTGAGAGTTAACATGCAAAAGTTGTTGAAGAAAGCAGATGACGTAAGCGCTCTTCGTACGCTGTATGACCACTGTGAGCTCCACATCAAAAGTTTGGAAAATTTGAAGTCTTTATTAAGCGACTGAAGTTTTATTTCTCAAGACGGATCTTTCAAAATGAGGTTTTTCGTCACGAATAGCTTTTTACTGATAAAGTATATGGTGTTTGTTTCAGAAAGCTTTAATTATGGGTGTGATAAGTGTAAGTTAGACCTGTACTTGAAATTCCAGAAGAAGCCCTTAAAGTTCAAGTGTTAATCTCATTTCTTATTGAAATAGATACTGTATTAGGGACATAGCGAAGCTCAGATAAAACACATTTATAAATGAGTGTTTACATTGAGTTTCACAAAGTTTCAGGCACTTGCAGAATTTGTGCTTACAAAAGTTGAGCAGTAAGTAGTACAGTAGAGTCTCTGTAATCTGACACTTTGCAAGTCTGGCAAGGTCGGCAGGGCTGGACTGGGAACAAATTTAGTACCGGGAAATTCTTGGTTTTCTCGTCAAGCCAACCCCCGGCTCTGCATGGGCCATTGGGAAATTTTTAATATCTCGCTGGGCCAGTTCAGCCCTGATGTTCAGTAATCCAACACTTGGCAGCTCGGTACATGAAATTTTTGTGTAACGACTTGTCTATGTGTGCGACAGAATGATATATACAGTACACAGAGAGACTGCTGTATACAAGTTCTATACTTCTTTGATTTGACATGTTAAAGAATACGCAATAATGGTTTTTACCTATTGCAGGTCTTCCTCAGTGGGGAAGACTGAGGAAGACCTGCAATGGTTGAAAACGTTTTGGGTAAAAACCTTTATTGCGTATTCTTTAACATGTCAAATCAAAGAAGTATAGATCAAACGATAGTTACGCCAAAGAAGTAGTAATAATGTATATAAGTTATAATTATGGCCTATACATATTTTTAGTTTTATGTGTTCCGATTTGTTTTTTGGAGTTGATAGCATGTGATACATTATAAAGTCCATATTTACACTATGGGTTTATTTTGTTATTGAGATGTTGGTGATTATTCAATTACGTAACCCAATTCAACATGTGCAATAGTTAAGTAATTGAATAATCCCCACATTTTTTACTGTGTGTTTAGTTTAATTGATGTTTTCCGGCCTGTGTGCGTTCAACTTTAAAAAGTGAATATAATTGTGTGCTTTATGGCTTTTCTTTTTAGATTTGAGGATGATAAAACAGGAAAATGATAAACAATCATCTTCATCAACAGAGGAAGTTGACTCACATATTTATGAACAGATTGAGCCCATATACAACAATATTCCAGGAGACAATTCCATCTATGCAAACATTACAAATGAACCGCTTTATGACATTCCACGCTCTTTATCCGGTAAAGGAGTGATTCTGCAATGTTCTCAGGATGTACTTATCCCTACGGCATCTCAGTTGATTCTTCAAGCCCAGTCTGCCGTCACCAGTGACAGCGACGCTTCCGATTGCGATCGAGATAGTTTAGAGAACGGAGAAAATTCAAGAAACGCTCCCGAAATTCCGTCGCCCGATTATGGAAGCGACGAAGAAGATGCCGCTTACGGTGTTTATAATACATACGACGAAAGACCTTTGGAAGCAGCTTATTTTATTGAGGATCAAGGTCTAGAAGTAATTGTGGAAGAGGAAGAAGAGGCTGATGATCTTGCTGAAGATGAAGATGAGGACTATGAAAGCCGGTCCGATAGAACTTTAAGTCAAGATAGTCCACCACTCTGTCCAAAGAATAGCGACGAAGGCTATCAACACAGTGAATCAGGTAGGGTTTTTTCTACGTTATTCTGGTAGATAAGATTTGGTTAGGTTAGGTTAGGTGAGGTTTGGTTAGATTTCCCAGCGAATAAATGACCGTCGAATAAACGATACGACCTCGTGGTATTTTATGTTGATGGGCTTTGGTCCCTGGTGGAAGATTTCCTTACTGCGGTTCTGAGTGGCGGGCATTTATGTAAAAAAAAAAGGCTTATTATTATAGATCGTATGTTCAATCTCTGCTTTTGCTGGAGAAAAACTCTCAACCTTAACACTTAAGACAATCAAATAACACTATGTAAGGAAATAAGTTGCAACTGAACTTCAATAACAAAGAATTTGCTTTATTATCTTGTGTGTTGTGAAATTGCAAGCATTTCACACTTTTAACCTTCTGCCCCAACATAGAATTTCAACCCTGGAGAACCCATTTAGGATCATTTTGAACCATTCCCAAGCTGGCATTCACACTTCTATGAAAAATGCATATGTTACAATCATTTGTTGTAGTAGGTGCATTCAAAGTTTTTGTTTTACCTGATTTTATGATTTTAGTGTTTCTGTAAAACAGATTGGACACCGAAAACTGCCATAAACTATCCTCTTAAAGTGAAACACCAAAGTACAGCTAGAGTGGTTTTTCAGGTGGTTTTTCTACAACCAAATTTAAAATGACTCAAACAGAATTTAGACCAGAATTGAAATTGTTCTAAATGCTCCCATGTGAAGTATCCATCACCAAAAAAACGTGAGAAAAAGCAAAATTAGGTCACAAGTTGTTCATTGGATGAAAAAAAAAGATGGAATTTGCTGGTGTTTTGCGTCCATTCTCATCCATCAAAATTACGGTGTTGTGACCAACATTACGAAGTCCTTGTGCAAATTGTTGATCCACCGATGAAGGTTGTCCAATTACTATTTACCAGTTAAACCCAAAAACTAAACGACAAAACAGACACAAAAGCAAAAAAATCTCGCACGTGTTTTTGTCTTCTGTTTTTGCTGTTTGATTTGCAAAAACCGAACAAAAGCGCTCTTTCCGTTCTTTAATCTGAATGTTAATTCGAGTCGATAGCTCTATTAGTTCTCGAGCGGCTAACGTTCGAGCGATGCGCCGCATAAACAGAAACTATCGGTATCCACTACCGTGAAACTACGCTACTTTGCAACGCATTTTCTTGTGTCGCTTTAGCATTGGAAGTCTTAACCCAATCGTTAAATGAATAATGTGAATGAATGTGGTAAATGAATTGATTGAGGAAGTTGTATAAGATTAGGATGATGAATATGTAGAACGGAACAAGTTCATTTCCGGCATTGTAATGTTTTCTGGCAGACGTTTTAAGAAACATTTTATTGATTTGCTGATATAAATTACTTAATAACATGAGCTAAATCTTCCTTCTTTTCTCCTTGAAATTTAACCTGTCTTTTTACTTACTTATTTGGCTTTTTTTTTTTTTTTTTTTTTAAACATTTAACCAGGAAATGTTTTTCTTTGTCTGATCTCTGAGAATTCACACAGTATTCTGCCCTTGAAAATGAATTAAAATTTAGTTCTGCTTTAATGCTTTCTTGCTCATCAATTTTCTGTTTTCACTCTACAGCTGTAAAGCATTAATTAAGTTTTTTTTTTTTTTTTTTTTGTTTTTTTTATTATTTTGACTTTCCACTGTTGTAATTGACAAAAAAATTGCACTGTAAGCAAATGTGTTGGCCTGAAATTAATTTTAGAATTATTCAGCACTATCTTGAATATTGTAAAGGAGATCTGAAGTTATTTTTGCCTTTTAGCTATGACAAAAGGTTGGTTGAAGGAGTTTTCTGTAAGTTCTAAATAGCAAAGCTAATTTGCAATGTTGTTCAGGTTACTTTGTTTATCCATTTGAAACTAAGTTGACTTGCTTTAAGATTTGGTAAAACAAAAAAAAAAAAAAACACAAGGAAAAGTAAGTACAGTCGAACCTTGTTATAACGAATTTGTTATAATGAAAGTTCGTTATAAGAAATTACAGTACAAAATTTTTTTTCTTCAGTTTTGTAACTGAAAACTAATTCATGTTTATCATGAAAAAGATTATTTGTTTATACACATGGTGATTTTTGTTTGAATTTAACTTTTTAGAGTATTTTTTAAAATAAAATGTTCATTTTCATCAATTTAAAAAATTAAATATTCTGGAACAGCGTGTAAACGAGTGAGTCATGTGATTAATTTTCAAAATTCGTTATAAAAAGGGCTTGTGGGTATTAGAGAGTTCTTAAAAACTTGTTCTTTACAACGAATAATTCGTAATATCAAAATTCGTTATATCGAAAGTTTTTAACATGGTGTTCTATGGGAAACCGACCCAGTCATCTTAAAAAAATTCGTTATAACGAAAATTCGTTATATCGCGGTTCGTTATAACGAGATTCAACTGTAGTAATAATAGTAGGACACTTGTGTTCACACTAGACGCAACGCGACAAAATAACGAAAAAGTAGTCAGTAATCAATGATAGTTACGCATAACAAGAAGTTTTAAATTACGTCAACGTTTATTTATTAGCTACGCATTAAAAAATGAGACATTTTGTCTAGAAATTCGTGAGAGACGGAAAGTAATTGTATGTGACTACTGTCCGTGGGCACCGCCATCAACAATTTCACTAAATTTCCACAACCAGACAGTAATTATTGGTTTATCTAATGATAAACTTCAAACAGCCCCTAGAAAAATAGAACTTTGTGGCCACTGGTGGCAGAAACATGAACTTGTCATTCAGAACAAATGTCTATTAGTGGACCTGTCCTTTACAAAAATCACTGCACGCCTCTGGAATCTTAAACATGGTGAATTAAATGATGATTGACGTTCAACTTAAGAAAGTGACCATGAAATATTGGTTTGGTGCGTGTTCACTCAAGCTGAAATTACAGATTTTATTTCAACTTGTTTAACACTGTAAATTAATTTAAATTATTTTCCTCCTATTTTTTTTTTTTTTTTTTTTTTTTTTCTCATTACTTTCCTTTTCCCTTCATTTTTGTAAAATTAATGGTCTGATGGCGCTGAACAAGTGGTCAACAACCTGGAAAAAAATTGCCCATGGCTGGAAAATTTGTTTTAGAAAAAAAAAAAAAAAAAAAAAATGTTTGAATGCATCTGATACTGCATTAAGACAGTTAACCTGTACACATGACCTTACCACATGGTTACATTCCATGCCTGGTATAAGGAAATAACATTTGTTCTTTTGCAATTGGAAGATAACTTATGTAGAAAGTTGACAGTTTGATTTATTATTTGTTATGAATGGATATTTTAAAAAATGGCTTCTTTTGTTTTAATAGAAGAAAGCAGCATTAGAATTGACAATGACAAGAAGTAGAATTCTTGCTAAATGGAATAAAATAGATTTAGCAGTGGATTGATTTTTGCTCAAAACATCCAAAAATATCAACGAAATATCAACGAAATATCAACACTAGATTCAGTCATAAAGTCATGTATAACTTGCAGTTAAACGTGTTTTGTTGTTTAAATGTCGTGCGCATGCCCACTGCGACTGAAAACAGACTAAATCGGCCGCCATTTTAGATCGACGTGCAGTTTAACAAGTAAACGCTTTATTTTGCCACTAAATAAACGGATTAATTGATCGCCTGCTTAAAAATATTAACGAATCGGCATCCATTTTTTAAAATGTGTCGTAGTTTATTCTCGTTTAGTACGTTGGCGCTAGTAATAGTGTGACGCAACCGGAAGTTGAAACATTCAGTTAAATAAGTGGTTTTTTTAAAGTGCTGTTTAGTTTAAATTACTTTCAGACTTCATAATTAAATGTAAAGAAAATAAACGCGTAACTGATGTTACACCATCAGTAACTAACTGTGGTGGCAAACTACCAATCCACTGTCAGGAAATTAGTGCAGGACAATGACACATGTCATTTTGCTTCTTTTTATCACCACTAAAACCTCAGACCTGAATACAAATGGAGTGGAAGCAATCAAATAAATGAATTCATGAGCAACATTGTTGATTTTTTTTTTTAAAGCAAAAATGCAACAATTTGTTAGCACTGCTGCGTCAACCATAGCAACAGTTATAGAATTTTGTTGTTGATTTGTTGTGGGAAATTATTTCTTTCCAGTTTTTCTTTGGTGAATATGTTTTGTTGTAGTTTTCCAAAAAAGAGATTTGAAATTGGTAAGTATACCGAAACTAAGCTTACACTCTGAAAAACAGATGAATAAAATTAGAATAAATTTAACATTGGAAAAAAGAGGATGTGGGCAGCCATGTTTATTCCAAAACAATGACAACAAAGTTAATAAGACTCGAACGGCTTATTTCCGTTAATTTGTTTATTCAAATGATTTCGACTTAAAAAAATTAGCATTTAGAGTGCAAAATATTTACATAAATACAAATTTATCACCTGAAAACAATTTCTTGAAGAATAATTGCTACGACGCTTTTTTTTCCTCGTCCGAATTCTTTGTGTGAAATGCATACATTGATTGGCGAGGAAAAATACGATTTCGTAACCGTTTTCGCGTTTAAATATAATTTTCCACTTGGATCTGGTCGTAACAGTAACGTACCAGTAGCTGTTTATACAGCTTTTTATGAAACTCGTTTCATAATCATCTCCATCACACTCGCGAAAGAAAACCACACTTGAATTCCCGCTATCTATCCCGTCATTCCCCACAACGACGATCAACCCCTTCTTGTTATCCAGTCCCCTTAGTTTGCGTTGCTTTGTGGGATATGTTTCACTCGATCTACCTTTTCGATTCGATACGTCGCCACTTGTTCAACGATGTGAATTCGCCTCACAACGAGCAAGCAGGTTGGTCGCTTAAAATCCCACGAATTATACACATTTAACTGAATAATCTGAATAATTTACGTACAATAACCCATATTTACATCTAAGATTTCCACCGAAAAGCGAAAATTGCTTATTTTTTAAATAAAACCGTTAAAATTTGAAAAAATTTGAAAAAATTTGAATTTTTTAAAAAAATTAAATAAAATCAAATAAATAATTGTTTTAAAAATATTTTTAGATGAGGAACATTCGTTTCAATACAATTCTCCCAAAGATGTTGAGAATCCAGGTGCTAAAATCGACTTGCCAGACTCAGCAGTGGATGTAGATGACATCTCCAGCTTGGATGGAAGCGCAATATTGGCATCACCCAATGGAGAAGAAGAGAAAAGAGAGAGGTCGTGGTCGCCCCCTCGAACGACCAAATTTGACGGCGCAAAAATCATGTTTTCGACACCCCGACCCGTCTCCACGTCCGTATTGAATCACGACAGCGGAATGGGAGATTCGTATCATATCAATTTGGAGGAGAGCAAATGGGAATATGTCGGCTCGAATAAGGGAAACGCTAAAAAGATGGCCGCAGCTCCTGCGAGCGAGAAAGAAACGTTGTTGCCGTCGGTCAAGGCGCTGAGAAGTCAATTTGAGAAGCCGTCGAGTGCGGCTGCCACTTTTCCGCGAAATTTTCAGCCTGTGAAGTTGACGGAAGTGGTTGATTCGCGCGGTTCCGGTTCGAAATTCGAGGGCGGGCAGATGCGCCGGTCTAAGTCGGTTGTGGCGGAGAGGGATCAGACGATTCCGGAGTTGCTGGACACGCTGAATTTGAGCAATAGTAAAAGCGAGTGTTATATTAGTAGCACTTTGCCGACTAAGTTTCGGAATTCGTGGAGTAATGGGAGTGCGGGGCTGAGGACCGCCAAGCCGATTTTTTCGCTGGATCAACCGCCGGATCGGCCGATTCCGTCGATTATTGCTCAGTTTGGGAATACGGATCGCATGCATTTGAAATCTTCGACTTTGAGCCAGTGGGATCCAGTAGGTTTTCGAATTTAGTTTGGTTTTTGGCAATTTTTTTTTTTTTTTTTTTTTGAGAAAAATTTGAATTTTCTTGGGAAAAATGGATTTTTTTTTTTTTTTTTTTAGAAAAATCGGAATTTTTTTAGGAAAATCGGAATTTCTTTTGGAAAATCGGAATTTCTTTCGGAAAATCGGAATTTCTTTTGGAAAATCGGAATTTCTTCAGGAAAATCGGAATTTCTTCAGGAAAATCGGAATTTCTTTAGGAAAATCGGAATTTCTTTAGGAAAATCGGAATTTCTTTGGAACAGTCGGAATTTGTTTAGAAAAATTTGAATTTTTTTAGAAAAACTTGAATTTTTTTTTAGAAAAATTTGAATTTTTTTTTAGAAAAATTTGAATTTTTTTTTAGAAAAATTTGAATTTTTTTAGAAAAGTCGGAATTTCTTTAGAAAAGTCGGAATTTCGTATGACAAATTATAATTTTGTTCGAAAAATTAGAATTTTGTTCGAAAAATTAGAATTTTGTTCGAAAAATTAGAATTTTGTTCGAAAAATTAGAATTTTGTTCGAAAAATTAGAATTTCGTTCGAAAAATTAGAATTTCTTTTAAAAAATTAGAATTTCTTTCAAAAAATCAATCTCTTTCAAAATATCGGAATTTCTTTCGAAAAAACAGTTTCTTTTTAAAAAAATCATCATTAATATTTAAAAAATCATATTTTCTTTTGAAAAAATCGACATTTTCTAACACAACTCAACATATTTCATTACTTTTCTAAAAAAAAAAAAATAATAATAAATAAAAAAAAACAAAATTTCTTCCCAAAAATCATAAATTCGAATAATTTTGAAATAACTTTTCAATAAATGAAACATACAAAAATAAAACTAATTTTACAATTTTTTTTTTTTCACGTTTAGACCCCATTGCTCGAAGAATTATATCAAATTCAGTCACCACAGCCAGTCCATGAAGCCGAAACGGCAAGTTTTATGAACATAGAAGGCTACTTGGATAAACTGCCTTCCGGCAGACGGAAAGCCACTTTCTGGAATGCTTGGAAGCGCCGATACTTTCGCCTGAAAGACGGCTACCTCTATTATTACCAGGTAAAAAAAAAACAAAAAAAAAAACTAAAAATACATTTTCTCTCTTTTACTCACATAAAATTAATCCCGAATACTTTTCCACAGAACCATTCATCCGAGAAACCGAGCCTCATTCTCAATTTGATGGGCGGGCACATCGATTCCATGGATACAACAATGCTAGGCATGGACGATGGGGTATAACCAACAACTAGTTATCAAAAACCTCAACATTCTCATCACCAAAATATCATTTTCTTTCGTTTACGCACACGCAACGTTAATGAAATCCTTCTTTTTCTATTTCTTTATTAGAGTAACTTGGATATCACTATAGATGATGGGGTAACTAACTCTAATTTCTATTTAACAAATCTTTTCCCTGTTTAATTTTGTATTTCACTCATTTAACAAACTAATTTTTGGTAAATTGATGGAAGTAGATGCAGAAAAATAGAAAAATGGATATTTTTTTACTTTTATTCTAGAAAGGACATTACGTCGTGGTCCGATGCAGCAGTAAGAGCGAAGTGGAGCATTGGAAAGCCGCATTGAGCACGCACATTGTTGAGAAGTTCAATCTAACTTATGCGCAACCCGTGCCGGCGTATCCACAGTTTTATGAAGTAAATTGCTGCGCTTTAACAATTTGAATTTCTAATTATTGATATAAATTTCATTTCTTTTAGGACGTTTTAATCATCGATTTAGGTAGTTCTTCTGTAAGAGCCGGTATTTTGTGTAACCAACGTAAGTTTTCGAGAGAAATACGATTGGATCCGTCTTGAATTCACTAAATAAACAGCAAATTACGTTAAAAATGGTTGAAATTAGTGAAATTTAGACATAAATGCCGATCAAATCGATAATTTTGAGTAAAATGTTGTGTAATTGTTCTCGTTCTTCTTCAGCGACACTGCCACAAATATTTTTCCCAACTGTTTCGTCGATTGATCGTGAATCGGCGCTCAGAATCTACGGGAGCGAAGCACTTTCTCCGGTACACAAGACCAGTGGTTCGGTCAATTTTCCGTTACGCCCGTCAACAAAGATGACTAGGGTGCGTAACTTCTGTTGATTTTATAAAATGTGATTTATGATTGATTGATGTTTTTTTATTTGCAGTTTTCCGTCGATTTCAATGCCGTTGTCGGGTTACTGACGAAAGTTTTTAATGATTTGAATGTGGATCCATCCGAATTTCAAATCCAGCTTAGCCTGCCTCGTACATTCACTGTGCAGACACAAACTGAAGTGCTGAGAATTCTGTTCGATGACTTCAGTGTTCGATCCGTCAATTTGACATCGCAAACGGTTCTGTCGTTGCTTTCGTATAATACGTCGTCCGGTATAGTCGTTGATGTCGGTGAACGTCTGGATGTTATACCTATTATAGATGGTCTGTACCACTTTCGAAAACTTGAGACAAGTTCTGTGGGTCTATAGAAAATGCCGTTTTAGATGTAAAATTGGCCACAATTTATTTTTAGTTGGCTAAACTGCAAAAATACAATTTTTAGTTGACTAAACTGCAAAAATACAATTTTTAGTTGACTAAACTGCAAAAATAC
>JAQFXT010002157.1:0-13370 GCA_034683725.1 Strigamia crassipes
TGATGAATTATGATGAAAAATTGATGAATTATGATGAAAAATTGATGAATTATGATGAAAAATTGATGAATTATGATGAAAAATTGATGAATTATGATAAAAAATTGATAAAATTTGATAAAATTTGATAAAAAATTATGAATTATGACAAAATTTACTGAATATTTTTAAGAATTTACTGAAGAATTTGATAATTCTTGCTTTAAATTGCATTTGATGGAATTTAGTGAAATTTAATTAACTTTAATGAAATATGCTGAAAATTAGTCAAAACTATTTAAAATTTGTTACAAAATTTATTTTAAAATTTAGCAAAAATACATATTCAAATTCCACAACACCAAAAAAAAACTACATCCAACTTTCATAATCAAACTAAAATAAATAAAATAAATAAAAAATAAATAAAATCAACTCCGAATGCAACAAATAAAAAAAAAAAAAAAAAATAGCAACAACGCTCTCCCAACCATCACAACACTCCATTATTCCAAAAACAAAATGTCTCCCTCTTAAAACAAAAAAACCAAACCGTCCATTCCCTCCTCAGCCATTGGGAGACCGTCCAGACAAATGATGAACGACGACGAAGGCGACGACGACGACGACGAAGTAAAAAAGAAAAAACCAAAATGTCCGTACACCGAATACTACTACGAAGGCCTCCGCCATTTTCAGGCGGGAAACACGACGCCCGCTCTGCAGTGCTACGAAACGGTCAGTTTTATTCCGATAAATTAAATTCGTGTAAATAAATTTGAATGGAAGTGTAATTTGCAAAATGCGCGATGTGTTATTTGCGCCATTTTAAAGTGAGGGACCTTGAAAGGATAAATCAATAATTGTGTGAAGAGCGTTGCCCCTCTCTGTATGTCAATTTGGTTCCTTCTTCGGGAATTTAAATCAAATGTGGAAGGGAAATTAAATTGATTTTCACTTCGCTATTTTTAATTTGAGTGCTGAATTAAGTTGAGTTTTGTAGTTGAGATTTTGTGACGTCATTGTAATTCGCTGAATTACGAGAATTCAATAATTGAGATTTTGTGATGTCATTGTAATCGCTGAATTACAAGAATTTAATAATTGAGAATTTATGATGTCATCGTAATCGCCGAGTTAAGGGAATTGTGTTGTTGAGATTTTATGATGTCATCGTAATCGCCGATTTATGACGATTTTGTGATGTCATTGTAATCGTTGAATTACGAGAATTTAATAATTGAGAATTTATGATGTCATCGTAATCGCCAAGTTAAGGGAATTGTGTTGTTGAGATTTTATGATGTCATCGTAATCGCCGAGTTAAGGGAATTGTGTTGTTGAGATTTTATGATGTCATCGTAATCGCCGAATTATGACGATTTTATGATTTTATGATGTGATCATAATCGTTAAATTAATTTCGAACTGAGATTTTATGATGTCATCGAAATCGCCAAATTAAATCAATTGTGTAGTTGAGATTTTATGATGTCATGATCGCCGAATTACGATAATTTAATAGTTGAGATTTTGTGATGTTTTCGTAATTGCCGAATTACGATAATTTTATAGCTGAGATTCAATGATGTCATCATAATTTTAAAATTGAGAATTTACGATGTCATTGTAATCGCCGAATTAAAGCAATTGGATTGCTGACATTTTATGATGTCATCGTAATCGTCAAAGAAAACAATGAGATTTTATGACGTCATCCAATTTGCTTTCGAGTGCGATTCTATTTTATTTTCGGTTAATCAGTGACGTGATGTGTCTCGACATGGACATCGTTATTTATTCGCTTCGGTTCATTGCCAATTGATACAAATTCATCCATTGGGAGTCTGGGATCAAATCGAATTATTAAGTGCGGTGCCATCTGTTGATAAAAACGGGAAATTAATGAGTACAAATTCTAGTTGAGTTGTGAACACACCTACGAATGTTTATGGTATAATCACGTTCAAAAGTCGACTGGAATCTGATTTAATGTGGAGTAGTTGCAACTACAGTTGCGTTGAGCGGAGTATTTTGTGTTGGTGTTATCGGTGTTGACGGTGTCGTCGGTTGCGACCGCCGAAGTGCAGCGATCACGTGTTTATCTCCGAATGTGAAATCGCTTTTCATCCAACTGCGACATTTGTAAAACGCATCAAAACCGTAAAATATCATAGCCAGAACACCAAAAATCTAAAAATAAAATAAAATACTCAATTCTGCGACCGGTCGCGCCCAAAAACGTTAAAAACAATCTTCTTTAGTTCCAATTTTCAACACTCGGCGCTGCCGATGCGGCGGTGGCGCGGCGTACTTGCGTGTGAATAATACGTACCGCTGCTGTCACGTAACCTTCGCGATTAATTCCCCAAACAAAAGCAACAACGGAAGTCGCCAGAAGAAAAACAGTCCACAAAATACAATAAATCGTTTCCTAGAAAAACAAAACATAAAAATAAAAATTGGAATAATCAAAATTTTGATTTTTGCGTACAAAAATCCACGTGAGTTTGCGCGACCGGTCGATAAGATTGAAGCAAAAAAAGAGAAACAGAACTGCGGTCACGCAAAACCCGCACCCGGACGCAAAACTCAACCAAAACGCCCGTTTGTGCTCGGTCGATGAGGACGCGCGCATGCGCACGAAACACGCCACGTCAAAAATCTGTAAAAGTCAACCGGAAATGACGGAATAAGAATGAAAAAATGTGATTTTCTAGTCACCATTTGTAGGATCTTGAAAATGCCAGGAATGGTGATTAAATAATGACTTCTCGTCACGTCTTTTGGCCGTGGAGGAGCGACTGGAGCGTCATTTGTTGACATAATCGTTTCGATGGAATTGGCAAGCGGAAAGGAACTTATAAAGGAGGAACGACAAGGTGGCGATGGAACCCCGCCCGGAAACGTCAGACAAATGCAACTTTGGACTTCCCTTCTGGCTTCCTTAGTTGGGTTGGTTCAAGGCCAAACTTAGGCATAAACAAATGCCAACTATAAATAGCGAGTGATGATAATTCGTGCTGAACCTTCCCAAATGACGTCATGATGGGTGTCTCAACGGTGTTTGTTCATTTATTCGATGATTCATTTATTCGACGATTCATTTATTCGCCAGGAATGAACTGTATTTTGGTCATTGGGTTTCGTTTAGGTTAGGTTCAGGTTAGGTTAGGTTAGGTTAGGTTAGGTCAGGTTGTGTTAGGTTAGGTTAGGTTACGGTTAGGTTGTGTTATGTCAGGTTGGGTTAGGTGAGGTTTGGTTAGATTTACTGGCGAATAAATAAACCGTCGAATAAACGGTACAACCTCGTCTCAACGTGCAATAGCGATGTGTTTACATCTAAATTGTGGAGGAGGTTATGAGATGACTTTTTCTAGCTTGTTAATAAGTATCGCAATAAGTTTTCTTTCGAAAAAGTGTGGTGTATTGACGCTACTAGAAAAGCCATCTTTGCTGTATTCTTTGCCCAGTTGTTGGAGTAGATAAACGGGTCATCGCTATGAAACTGATTGTAGTGTGGTTTATGTTTTGCTGAGACAGCGGCTTGTTTTTAAGTGCTAGTCTCAACTAAACCCTTCATTCGTGATGTTAACGTTCTAACAGAACCACAATTTTTTCCTTTTATGGTAGATAAAATGTCAGAAACTCATGCAATGGGTGATCAGATACTTGTGATCTAATTTTGGTCCAAAAATCACGTGTTATGTGAGATGAAATGACATCATCACTTGCCCAGTCTATTTTTTTTAATACTGGTCAAGGTAAGAAAATTGACCACATTTTCCAGAGCCAGAAGACCGAGCCAAGACTGATGTTATTCAATCCCTATGGATTTTTATGCCATCTGGTAGATAAACTTAAAACATCTAAATGAAAGGGAAGTTTTTATTTTTCCACGACTGCAGTAAACATCTACCTTGGCAGTGGCAGATCTAGAGTTATTGGGAGCCTGAGACAAGGGGGGATCCTTCAACATGATTAGCTTACACACACAAAAAAATTGTGGGTTATTTTTGATGGCAATCTTGTGCTAGGAAATTTAGCAACTTACTCAGGTCAGCGACATTTTAGAGGTAAGATAGCTAGGCTTTTGCTTAAGGTCTAAGGCCTAGGGTCAATAGCCTAAAGCCTAGAGTCTATAGCCCAGAGCCAATAGTTTAGGGCCTATGGCCTATAGCCTAACGCCTAGAGTCTATAGCTCAGAGCCAATAGCCTAGGGACTATGGCCAATAGCCTAGGGGCTATGGCCAATAGCCTAGGGTCTATGGCCAATAACTTAGGGTCTATGGCGAATAACCTAGGGTTTATAATTTCCAGACTAGGGCCTATGGCCAATAACCTAGGGTTTATAATTTCCAGCCTTGGGTCTATGGCCAATAACCTAGGGCTTATGGCCTCCAGCCTAGGGTTTAGGGTCTATAGCCTAGGGCTTAGGGTCTATAGCTTAAGGTCTAGGGCTAATAGCCTAGGGTCTAGGGTCTATAACCTAGGGCTTAAGGTCTAGGGCATATATTCTAGAGTCTATAGCCTAGGGTCTATAGTCTAGGGTCTAGGGTCTATAGCCTAGGGTCTATAGTCGAGGGTCTAGGGTCTATAGCCTAGGGTCTATAGCCTAGGGTCTATAGCTTAGGGTCTAAGGTCTATAGCTTAGGGTCTAGGGTCTATAGCCTAGGGTCTAGGGTCTATAGCCTAGGGTCTAGGGTCTATAGCTTAGGGTCTAGGGTCTATAGCCTAGGGTCTATAGCCTAGGGTCTAGGGTCTATAGCCTAGAGCTTAGGGTGTAGGGCCTAGGATTTAAGGCTTTGCAGATGCTAATAATACCCCTGGCATGGCTTCGGCTTTAATTTATCAAAAGACATTAAATTGTAGGTAACAACTGATGAATAAATAATTTTAAATGTGAAAATGCAACCAAGTGGAATGCACAGTGGCAGACTTGTATGAATAATAAATTTATCAAATTACGAAACAATTTTTGCGGGTGTAAAAAAAAAAAAGAAAATCGAAGCGAAAGTGCCACGTTACTTGTAGCTTGCGTGTTGTGTACAAGATAATTGCCAAGTACTACAGTAACAACTAAAGTGGAAATCGAAATGGGTAAAAATAAACACAGTAAACAAAAAACAGTTTATGCTATAGAATTTGAAGAAAGAAAACATTGGCTAAAATAAACTGAGTTATACATCCATTGTACTCTTTTCTTTTGAAACATGAATAGCTATAACATTTTCATATATATATATGTATAATAATATGGATATATAATAACATATAATGTACTGATTTTACACTTTGGTAATCTATTTTTGTAACTAACTGTAACAGGTACAATAGATTGTTCATTTGGTTTCAATATCAGACATTTTTAGGTTCTCTAAACTTGGCAACAATCATTACAGGTACATGGAATAGATCTATTGTTATCATAACTACAGTATAATCAAGAAAGGGACAAAAATATCTCACAGGTTTTTGTACAAGATTGAATTTTACAAAACTTTGTGCAAATGATTTTTCTTTTCATTTTTTGGTAGAAAACCTAATTAATAAAATGTTGTAATAAATACAAGCCAAATGTAGCAAAATAATATGTTAAAAATGGAGTGTATGAAGTGATGATAAAACAACAATCCAATAGTAATAATAATAATAATAATAATATATACACATCCAAAAAGGTTTGAGATAAACAACATTCATATGCAGCAAATATTGTGTCTGGTAAAGAAAATGGAATTAGACCAAATAATAATAATAGAAATGTTTTAAAAACTTACAAAATGTTGCAAAAAAGTTAAACTTGAACCGGAGGTACCGCAGTCTGGCGTTCTGAGGGTTCTCCCACTGGAGTCCTCTTTTGGATGCATCCGTGCATTTTCAGTCCACTGTCTACCGCGTAAAGCACCATTAGAAGAAAGCCGAAGGTCTGCAAGCGTAAATAGAAAAAATGGAAAATAAGTGCTGGAATTTTGCGACAACGCCATTGCAAGGAAATGTGGACATCCACCAGAGACGTTGCGGAAACTTGAGAACCGTTCGTTTATTCGACGGTTATTTATTCGCCAGGAATGAATTGTATTTTGGTCATATGAGTTTAGTTTAGGTTAGGTCAGGTCAGGTTAGGTGAAATTAGGTCAGGTTTACTGGTGAATAAATGACCGTCGAATAAATGACCGTCGAATAAATGATCGTCGAATAGATGACCGTCGAATATATGACCGGCGAATAAATGACCGTCGAATAAACAATACAACCTCACAAATTTAGTACAGGAAAATCTGGATAGGTTAGGTTAGGCTATAGGGAAATTCCCGATATTGTGCTGGGCCAGTCCAGCACTACCGACGACGTTTGGACTCTGACGACAATTGGACTCTGACGACAATTCCAGTGATGGTAAGATTGCCGATAATGGATCATCCACTTTCACAACACCTACCGGGAGTCCAAAATCACCTATCATTCCGTGTTTGATCTCTGCGCGCTTATTTAAGTACTACGCATGGCTGAACCGGCCCAGCGGGATACCGGCAATTTCCCGGTGGCCTGTGCTGGACCGGCCTGGTGAGAAACCGGGTGACCTGTGCAGAACCGGGCTGGCCCAGCGAGAAACCAAGAATTTCCTGGTACAAAATTTGCTCCCAGTCCAGTCCTGGCACTACGTTGCCCATTAAACAACAACGTTTAAAACATGTCCACTTTTCCACACCGATGTATGTGTGTCTTAACAAATCAAGCCTTACACAAGCGGAGATGTATAATCCATTTCGTCTATCGTGCTTTGTGATGAATACGACCAATGGCACAGTAGCAGCCAACATAAAAATCGCCCATAAGAAGCAAAATACACATTCCTGAAGCGTAAATGAAAATCAATGAAATGACAACAAATTTTCAGTTGGGTATAACTAACAATGATCCAAATGGCTTTGCGGGAGCGATCGATGAGTCGGAGGGTGTATAAAATGGCTAAGAGCCCGGTGATACAAAATCCGGTGACGGAGGCGAGCGATAACAAATACAGCCCACAGTTTTCGTATTGTAAGTAGCGGAAACTGTTGTTCGATACTTTGAGTATAATGAAACAGATTACTTCAATCACCTGGAAATACAAATGGAGAAACAAGTTGTTAGTCTTAACGGCTGTATTGGAATATTGGAAACAGGGCCGTCTTAAGCGGCCCATGGGGCGGCCTCGGGCCCGAAACAACCATTTTTTTTAGGTTGAAAAATTTTTTGGCAAGGAAAAAGGGCAGCGGCACATAGCTTGCACCTGGCAGCAGACAAGCCAGAGACGTCCCTGATTGGAAGCTGTCAAAGATACCTATTACTTACCATCACGAATATTTTAAGTAAACCCGCAAAGCTCAAGTTGTAATAGCACAATTTGCAGCAATAATCTTGTGAAAGATTGGATAGGAATGGACATTTTCCATCGGACGAACACTTTTTGGTTGAAACAACTGCAAGAACAAATGGTTTCGATTTAGAGACAAATAAAAAGTTAGGCCTAAAAGCCGTTACCTTCGAACGGAGTAGAAGTTGACGTTTTCTGAGAGTTGAAAATATTCTTTTCGGCCAGTGTGAAGTCCTTACTCACCCATCCATAGCACTTGATGTAGCAGTCGAGGGTGTAGATAACAACGAGCGAAATGCACACCTTGAACAGAACAAAGGGATTAACTTTCGTTAACGCGCACAAATCGAAACCTACGATTAAAATGGAGTTTAGGGTCCTGTCGCGGATAATCAGGGTAAAAGTGAGTATAATCAATGCCCACACGAAGCAATAGACGGAGTCCTGCGGGATGAAAACATGTAAATATTTGATGAATGCGTTTAATTTATTCATTTTACCGCTATCCACGTCAAACGGCGCGACCGATCGATGAGATTCAACGAATAGAGAATGAAGAAAAAGCCAGAAATGCAAAACCCACAGCCAAACGTCAACCACAAACAATTCTCGGCCGTGAAATAATTATATGTGTTCCAATAATGCGCACAGGTGAGCACCAAACCGACCAAATTGAGAACCTAGAATAAAAAAAAATCAACTTAAGTTTGTTTCCTTCCGATTAGTGGCATAGCAAGAAGTCAATGGACCCGCGTGCAACTTGAGTTAACAAGTACTCTAACAAAGCCACAACTAAGATCTTCGGTACTTGGCGAAACATAAGGACACTATGTTCATTCTCCATGGGCCCCCTAGGCTTGTGGGCCTATGTCAACCGCACGCGGTGCCGCCGATAGAGAGAGAAGCCGGGACGGTGTTCGTTCATTTATTCGACGGTTCATTTATTCGCCAGGAATGAACTGTATTTTGGTCATTGGGTTTCGTTTAAGTTAGGTTAGGTTAGTTTTAGGTTAGGTTAGGTTAGGTGAGGTTTGGTTAGATTTACTGGCGAATAAATGAACCGTCGAATAAACGACCGTCAAATAAATGATACGACCTCGCCGGGCCATATTGCTGGGCATGTGTTACATGCAGGGGCCCTGGTTAAGTCAGGTTAGGTTAGGTTAGGTTAGACTAGGTTAGGAATCATTATTTTCCTGGGGCAGCTCCGACCGCATGTGCTGCATCCTTGATTGCTATGCCACCGCTTCGGATAATAACGGCAACTTAGGTAAGAGCCCGGCTAGGTGCCTAGGCAATGGCATAACTAAAAATTTACATCCACTATGCAAAATGTAATAAAGGGCTCCTCTGCCTAAGGCTGGACTGGGAAAAGATTTAGTACCAGAAAATCTGGATAGGTTGCACCAAGAGGGAAATTACCGATATCCCATCGCGCCAACCCAGCACTGGACGGGCCACTGGGATATTCCGGCTATTGCGCCTGGCCGGTCCAGCACTGGCCTTGTGATATGATGATCTGTGGTGACACTCATGTAAATGTTTATGTACCCACCTGTGGAGTGAAATGTGTGCATCAATAAAATACGCCTCGGGCTACCACTTGTCATACTGTGCGCTTGTTGCCCTCTATCTCGCTACAGGTTAGGCCCTAAGCACTTTGGTGCCCTTATATATGTATAATTCAAAATATATAGCAATTATCAGCGCGTTGAAAATGGTTTAATGTCTCCTTTCCCGTGATGCCCTAAGCACGTGCTTATATCGTTTAATGGTTAATCCGATCGCTCCTAGAAGTTCCGCCACTGCTTGCACAAAATCAATACAAATAAACATTAAGTGGCCAAAATAGAAACGGGAAAGCAAAACCGGAATTCCAAGCCTGAAATACAAAACTAGTCATGTAAGATTGTGCTGATTTACCAAATGAACGAGTTTGAAAAATCCTGGGATTGTGAATGCATATTGGAGTTGGTATTGTGCGAGCGAAGTTGAAATTTGCATATTCATAGGCAAATCTAAAAAAAAAAAAAAAAAAAAAAAAAAAAAAAAAAAAAAAACAAAAAAAAAAGCCGAAATGAAAAAATTGTCTAAAAATGTCTAAAAATCACTCACCGAATCCGTTTTCGACATTGTTTAGACTTGGCGAATTGATGGACGCCTGTTTTTCGGCAGATTTCTCGTTATCTTGCTGCAAATTGAGACGAAATGAAAAAAATCAAAATAAAAACAAACAATGGTCAGATGACACCTGTTTGGCGCACTCACAATGTCAATTTTGGTCATGGGGCTGAGTTTCTCCTCTCCAGACATTTTTGGTTTTATCGATTAATCACCGGAAACGAAATGAAATGCAAATTTGCAACGCGGACAAAAACTAGACGCGAAATAAACACGGGATAACGAATGTGCCGTATGCCGCTTGCAATTCTAGCTTCGTGGGAGTGGTTTCGACTGGTTCGTACATAAGTGTTTGGAATCGATTACTGGGTGTGGTTCCGTTACCTAGCAACCTCACATCTATGGTTCCTCAAGTTCCAATCCTTCTCTTCCATCATTTAATCAATTTATTAGCGAAACAAACACAAACTAATCGAAATAAATTTAAAAATTGTCAAAATTTTGTCGATTTTTCATTTTAAAATTTTTTTTTTTTTTAATTTAATTAAAAGAATAAAAAAAATTTAATAAAATGATTAAAGATAAATTTAAAAAAATTTTAAAGTCATTCGGGGAACCGGAAATTGTGATTTTAAGAGCGAAACAGACATAAACAAATCGAAAATAAGTTAAAAAATTTAAATTTTCGGCGATTTTTAATTAAAATTTTTTTTTTTAATTTAATTAAAACAAGAAAAAAATTGTATAAAATGATTAAAAACTAGAAAAAAATTGAAGAAAATGATTAAACAAAAATAAAAAAAATTGATAAGTCACTCGGGGAACCGGAAATTGTGATTTTAAGACAAAAACAGACACTAACAAATCGAAAAAAACTTAAAAAATTGTAATATTTCGTCGATTTTTCATTTAAAAAAATTTTTTATTGAATAAAATGATTAAAAACTAAAAAAAAATTGAATAAAATGATTAAAATCGTTCAGTGGTCACTAGGGGAACCGGAAATTGTGATTTTACGAGCGAAACAAACAAACAAATCGAAAAATTTAAAAATTATCAAAATGTCGATTTTTCATTAAAAAAAAAAATTATTTAAAAAAAACAAGAAAAAAATTGAATAAAATGATTAAAAAGAATAAAAAAAATGAATAAATTGATTAAAATCGTTCGGTGTTGACTCAGGAAACCAGAAATTGTGATTTTAGTCGCCATTGACAACGCCATTGATTTGCATTGAAAATGGCCGCGGCGCGCGTCGTGGAGGCGAAGGACGATGGCGTTGGTTCGGTGCGGGGGTCGGAGGTGGAGGAAGGAGTTTTGCCGCGTTATTTGCCCAAGTACAGGCGGAAGTATCCGTTGAAGGATGTGAGTTGTACGGATAAGGATAGGGCGGCTGCATTGGGGATGGGGAGTGAGAATGATCAGGACACGAAAGAGGTGAAGAAGAAAACCGACTCGAGTGAGGAGTATATCAAGAGGAAGGAATTTCTTATTCATTCGGCTTTGGTCGAGAAGAATTTGAGGGAGAATAAACCGTTGTTGGCTTTGTATTCGGCTAATAGGGTAGGGGTTTGTTGTGGGTTTTGTTTTTTTTGTAAACGGAATGGATACGGATGAGTTGGCCAATCATAAAATTGGTTTTTGAGATTTTGAAATCTGGGTTAAACTTGAAGATTTAAGGATTTCAGGTAGATTTCTCGAAAGATTTTGTATAATTTTGCTTGATTTTTGCTTGATTTTGTTTGATTTGGCTAGATTTTGCTTGATTTTGGCTAGAAATTGCTAGAATTTGTGAGATTTTGAATGATTTAGTGAGATTTTGCTTGATTTTGTTTGATTTTGCTTGATTTTTGCTATATTTTGTTATGTTTTGTTGTTTTTTGGGTAGAAATTGTCAGATTTTGTTTTTTTGGCTGGAAATTGCTAGATTTTGCTTGATTTTGTTAGATTTTGCTTGATATTAGTAGAATTTGTGAGATTTTGCTTGATTTTAGTAGAATTTGTGAGATTTTGCTTGATTTGTTAAAATTTGAGAGATTTTGTTTGATTTGTTAAAATTTGTGAGATTTTGTTTGATTTGTTAAAATTTGTGAGATTGTGTTTGATTTGTTAAAATTTGTGAGATTTTGTTTGATTTGTTAAAATTTGTGAGATTTTGTTTGATTTGTTAAAATTTGTGAGACAATTTGTAAGATTTTATGGATTGCCAGAATTTTTGAAGATTTCAGGAATTCAGGCATATTTTTTTAAAGATTTTGCTTGATTTTGCTGGAATCTGCTAGAGAATTTGTAAGATTTTATGAATCTCCAGGATTTCATAAATTTTCAGAACTCCAAAGGATTTTGGGGATTTCAGAGATTTGTAAAATTCACTAAAGATTTCAGAGATTTAAAGATTTCTAGAATTCAAGTGAACTTGTTATGTAATTGAAGATTTCAAAATTTCATGCAGATTTCTTGAAAGATTTCATTGATTTCATGCAGATTTCTTGAAAGATTTCATTGATTTCATGCAGATTTCTTGAAAGATTTCATTGATTTCACGGATTTCAAAATCCAAAAATCCAAAAATCCAATCTTGGCCCAATGAGCTTTACAGCATTTGTTTTGCCGTTTACAAAAACACCAAAAACCACATAAACAGAAACTTTGATTTCTCCTATTAAGTAAAAGTGTAGAAAATAAATAAATTTTTTGAATTTTTTTTAGGCGTTGGATTTGAGCGCAAAGGACAAGAAAACACTTGTAGCACGAGCTAAATGTTATCTGTACTTGGGGCAGAACGAAAAGGCACTGGATGACATTGAGACTGCGTTGTCTATAGCGGAACAAGACACCGAAGTAAACAAATTTAATAACCGAAGAAGAAAAAGTTACTATAGAATAGATGAATTTCTTATTTCCAGCTTCTATACATGAAAGCACAAATTTTATACATGATGGGCAACTTCGAGTTTGCCGCTGTGTATTTTCAGCGCGGGATGCAACTTAGACCACAACTGAAAAAATTTGCCGCTGGATTGCAGAAAGCGCAGTACTCCATACAAAATGCACTGGGAGGTAACACAGTTAGTGGAGAGAAAAAAAAGGGGCAGCAACAATGCAAACTGGGCTTCACTGCAATGCCTTAATTAGGGGCAGCAACAATATAAATAGCACTTCACTGCAATGCCCTAATTAGAGGCAGCAACAATACAAACTAGGCTTCTCTGTAATGTTTTAGCAAGGGGCAGCAACAATATAAATAGCACTTCACTGCAATGCCCTAATTAGGGGCAGCAACAATACAAACTAGGCTTCTCTGTAATGTTTTAGCAAGGGGCAGCAACAATACAAACTAGGCTTCTCTGTAATGTTTTAACAAGGGGCAGCAACAATATAAATAGCACTTCACTGCAATGCCTTAATTTGGGGCAGCAACAATATAAATAGCACTTCATTGCAATGCCTTAATTAGGGGCAGCAGCACTACAAACTAGGCTTCTCTGTAATGTTTTAGCAAGGGGCAGCAACAATGTAAATAGCACTTTACTGCAATGTGTGAGATATTGTAAGGGCAGCAACAATACAAACTACGGTTCTCTGTAATGTTTTAGTAAGGGGCAGCAACAATTCAAACCAAGGGGTAGCCAATGGGAAAAATTGCGTAGGAGATTTTGAAATCCTGTTGAAATCCTGAAGATTTTAGAATTTTAGGTGGATTTCTTAAAGATTTTGATTGTTTTTGTAGATCTCTAGGATTTCCAAGATTTCTAGGATTTCTAAGATTTCTAGGATTTCCAAGATTTCTAGGATTTCCAAGATTTCTAGGATTTCCAAGATTTCTAGGATTACCAAGATTTCTAGGATTTCCAAGATTTCTAGGATTTCCAAGATTTCTAGGATTTCCAAGATTTCTAGGATTTCCAAG
>JAQFXT010002158.1:0-13352 GCA_034683725.1 Strigamia crassipes
AAAGTGCAGATTTTAGACTAAAAGTGCAGATTTTAGACTAAAAGTGCAGATTTTAGACTAAAAGTGCAGATTTTAGATTAAAAATGCAGATTTTAGATTAAAAGTGCAAATTTTAGATTAAAAATGCAGATTTTAGATTAAAAGTGCAGATTTTAGACTAAAAGTGCAGATTTTAAACTAAAAGTGCAGATTTTAGACTAAAAGTGCAGATTTTGGATTAAAAGTGCAGATTTTGGACTAAAAGTGCAGATTTTAGACTAAAAGTGCAGATTTTAGACTAAAAGTGCAGTTTCTATGTACAAAAATGCAGTTTTTAGATTCAAAAATGCAGTTTTTAGATTCAAAAATGCGGTTTTTAGATTCAAAAATGCAGTTTTTAGATACAAAAATGCGGTTTTTAGATATCAAAATGCAGTTTTTAAATTCAAAAATGCATTTTTTAAGTCCAAAAATGCAGTGTCTATAGATACAAAAATGCAGTTTTTAGATACCAAAATGTAGTTTTTAGATACCAAAATGCAGTGTCTAGATACAAAAATGCAGATTTCAAAATAATCCTAAAGAAATTAGAATTTCAACGTTTTTAAAATTTAAAACCGATTGTTATTTTTTTCGGGGAAATGACGACACATTAACTTACTTTTGGTTTCAAAATAATTGTCCTTGAACCGAAATATTCTCACAAATTAACTTTTAAATATGTCACACGCAGACGAGTACAGGAAAACAATGCAATTAAAAACATAAGGTGCCATTAAAGTAAAAAAAAAAAAAAAAAAAACTTTTTATTTTTTAAATTTGAATATTTTTCTTAGTATTTTGAGGTCAAGTCTGATTTATTATTCAAATGCTAAACTAAAACGGTTGTGTACATTCAAGGTGATTGATATAAAGACCTGAATGCGGAAGAAAGAATTAATGAAGGACGAACAACACTAAAAAAATACAAAAAAACACTAAACAATTTCTAGTGCCACAACTTCCCATAGGAATAACACGAAGAAACGAAAATATTAATAATAAAACTAGAGGATTTATCCACTTATCTTAATATATACGACCATGAACTTTGAGATAACAGATAATAAAACGGACTAATTAAAACACGTTTTGGTTCGAATTGATCTAGATCGAACCAGCCAAGGTGATAATAATTCCAGAGCAAATCTGAAACAGTAAAAATAGATCCAGGGGCCCCACTGTAAATTGGGGGCCCACGGTCGAAACCAAGGCCCCGAAAATCTAAATTCAAAAAAAGAAGAAAAAAACAAGAGGGTCCACATTTTATAGTCGTGAAGGGCCCTCGGCAAATTGTGGGGCCCATATTTTGTAGTCGTGAAGGGTCCTCGGCAAATTGGGGGCCCACGACCAAAACCAAAACCCCAAAATTTTAATTTAAAAAAAAATAAGAAATAAGGGGCTTATATTTTGTGGTTGTGTGGGGCCTACGACAAATTGGTGGCCCATATTCTGTTATCGTGGGGCCCACAGCAAATTGAGAACCTACGACCCAAACCTCAAAATCTTAGGTTTTAAAAAAGAAAGAAAAATTGAGGGGCCCATATTCTGTTATCGTGGGCCCCCAGGACAAATTGGAGGCCCATATTTTATAGTGTGAGAGGCCCGCGACAAATTGGTGGCCCACGATCACAACCAAGGCCCCAAAACCTTAGTTTTAAAAAAGGAAAAAATTAAGGGCTTATATTTTTTGGTTGTGTGGGGCCCATGGCAAATTAAAAGCCCATATTCCGTGATGGTGGGGCCTACGACAAATTGGTGGCCCATATTCTGTTATCGTAGAAGCCCACAGCAAATTGAGGGCCTACGACCCAAACCTCAAAATCTTAAGTTTTAAAAAATAAAGAAAAATTGAGAAGCCCACATTCTTTTATCATGGGGCCCCAAGACAAATTGGAGGCCCATATTTTGTAGTTGTAAGAGGCCCGCGACAAATTGGGGGCCCACGACCAAAACAAAACCCTCAAAATTTTAAATTTTAAAAAAAAGGAGAAGAAATGAGTGGTCTATATTTTTGGGTCGCAGGGGGGGCCCCTCTGCTGAGCCTGTACATCACGGATTCTCAAAGGTTTCGGTGTATAATTATGACGAGTTAATTTCTCCAGGAAGGAAACGCGATATCCATCGCGATTTGTATTTCACACCACAGTTTCGTGTAAATACATCACAACACATCCACAACGCATCTATTTTTCTCAATGCCGGAAGTAGGTCAATCCAATTTGCGCAATTACACCGAAACGACGAAATTCATTCCTAATCAAACGCCAAGGTCAAGGTTTTGTCGATTTGAATCGCTAAATCCATTTTCCCCTCAGTCGAACACATCGGATTTAAAACTGCTGCAATGCGCGTGGGTTCGATATCAATTAACTCCCAGCCGGACCCCTCATTTACATGTCACTTAGCCATTTGGCCATGGGCCACCATTCCCTCGACTGACCCACTTAGCTTATATAGTATATTGTCCTCTAACTTTCACCATTCAAGCATTTTGACACGATGAAAAAAACTAAAGTGAAAATGCGTTACGAAAACAGGTTAATCCGTTGTATCCATTTCCTGATGTTATGGGACTCATTATGCAATAGGAAAACACCAAAACAACCTATTTTCAATGCCCCTATCACTGATTACATTAAAACATAAACTTTCCTCAACTTTTAACTAAAAAAACAAATAAATTTTTGAATTAATTATGGATAAAATAAATACAAATTCGCTAAAATCGCACTTTTTCGAGGATAAAACCAACAAAACTATAATAAAAAAATAATAATTCGAACAAATTATGCATAAAACCAACAAAACTGTAAAAAACAAATACATTTTCGGACAAATTATGTATAAAACCGACAAAACTGCGCAAAAATCGCACTTTTTCGAACAAATTATGCACAAAACCAACAAAACTGTAAAAAACAAATAAATTTTCGAACAAATTATGCATAAAACCGACAAAACTGCTCAAAAATCGCATTTTTTCGAACAAATTATGTAGAAAACTAACAAAATCGCACTTTTTCGAACAAATTATGGATAAAACCAACAAAATCGCACTTTTTCGAACAAATTATGGATAAAACCACGCAAAAATCTCACTTTTTCAAACAAATTATGGATAAAACCACGCAAAAATCGCACTTTTTCGAGCCCATTATAAATTAAATGTCAACACACGACACGAAATCTCTACAATTTTGATTGCTTCGTTTAAGAGGAGTGAGTAATCGCAGCTGCGCTTAGATTTACACATTTCTACGCTTCTCCGTTATATATTTAACAATTTTATACTCACGACTGTTACGAGACCAACAACGATCGACGCCGTAAACAAATCGAAACACATGCAGGACTCCAACCACGCCATCGCGATGGGTGGGAGATGTTTACTCTCGCTGTAATGATCGCTATTAACCAGTTGTTGTTAGTTGACATTCTCCGCCAACGGCTCCTCGAACACCATTTAAAACTCTTATCCACAGTTCCTCGAGTGTAGTGCGCACCCAGCAGTGTGTTCACGTCTCAGGTGAGTTGGCCAGTGAAAGGTGAAAAAAAAAATTGCCTCGTGGAGTGTTTTTGGGTGCTACCATGAGCGGAGTTGGTTGGTGGGGGAGGAAGGTTGTTCACGTGTGTTGACACCTGTGCGCTTGAGTTTCGATTGATGGGATCGATTGGTGGCGTGAGGTGTTGATTGGTCGGTTGATTTTTGAGTGGGAAGTTTGGGATGGGTTGGGTTTTGGTTTGGATTTGAGAGTGGACTTTGAGGTTTTGAGTTGGTAGCTCCCTCTGGAGGGAGTGAATTGGATCCGTTTTGGTGCTTTATAGCCGCGTGGAGTTTGTAATTTGGAATTAAGACGTTGATCGTATGGAGATTGTAATTGTTTGGAGTTTAACATCGGTTTGGTGTGTCTGGAGTCTCGAGACTTGAATTGCGCAGGAACAGGAATAGAAATTAATCAATTTGTTTTTATTTTGTGGGAAAATTAATCCGAAATTGTTTTTGTTAATTCGTGGGGTCCCCAGTCTCCACAACTACAGAATATGGGCCCCCTCATTTTTTTAAAACCTAAAATTTTAAAGCTTTTGTTTAATGTCATCGCGATTACAGGGGGCCCCTTTTATGTGTTTTTTTTTATTTTAAGTTTAAGATTTTGGGGCCTTGATTTCGGACGTGTTCGTGGGCCCCGCATTTTTTTAAACCTAATATTTTGAAATCTTAGTATTAGCCGTGGGCCCCTTTCGACCACAGAATATGGGCCCCTTATTTTTTTACTTTCTATTTTTAAAATGTAAGATTTTGGGACCTTGATTTCGGACGTCCCACTACGATCACAAAATAGAGGCCCCTAAAATTCCCTCCTTTTTAAACTTACGGTTTTGGGGTCTTCATTCCGGTCGTGGGCCCCCAATTTGCCGTTGGCATCTTCGCGGCCACAGAATGTGGGCCCCTCATTTTTTTTTTTTTTCAAAATCAAAGATTATGGGAACTTGATTTCGGACGTGCTCGTGGGCTCCCAATTTGCCGTCCCACTGCGATCACAAAATAGGCGCCCCTAAAACTCCCCCCCTTTTTAAAGTTACGGTTTTGGGGCCTTCATTCCGGTCGTGGGCTCCAAATTTACCGTTGGCTCTTCAATGTGGGCCCCTCATTTTTTTTCTTTTTTTTTTTAAAATCGAAGATTTTAGTGCCTTGGTTTCGATTATGCCATGGGCCCCTTCGCGACGCGAAGATTACCAGTACTGCCGGCAGGCACGGTTAGAATTGAGTACAACCAAAACCAACTAGATGGCAGCACTGCCCCACACTCCCACCACGCGGCTAAAAAATAAATAAAAAATTAAAAAAAAAAAAAAAAAAAAATTAAAAAAAAAAAAAAACAATGATCATGCACATTATTACATTCCCTCGTATTTTTACGTTAGATTTAACACTTTTTTTTTCAGGTGATTCCGAGCCTGAACTTCACATGTTTTGATTTGAACCGTAAGAAAAATTTCTAGCAATGCGATGACATTAACTTTAATTTAGTTAAGCAACTCGTGATCAAACAGCTCCAAAATGAGTGAGGAAGAGGTAGACGAAACTAGGCGTAAAAACCAACGCAATTCGATTCCCTAACCCGTTTGAACCCCTCCTTTCCACAGGTAGAAGATATAGAATCTAGGAAAGGTCCGTCAAAATGTTTTGGGCTCGGAAAACGCGCCTCGCTCGTCCAACATGGCGGTCTGTGCAGACCGGTGAGCACGTCGCGACCGACGGCTCTTGCCCACTGTCTGTGCACGATGCAGAAGGAAAACGCCGCCAAGGCGCCAGCGGACCTCGGTTTGAAGCAGAACCCTCTTGACAGCCGTGGACCGGATAATTTCCCGCCACAAGGCGGCACTTTGTCGAAAACTTGCGGCGTTAAGGCCCAATTCATGGGCGAGATTGTTATAAAGAAAGATATTCCTCCGCGACCCCCGCAATGTCAGGGCAAGTCGTTGTGTCAGTTGAATTCACCGGAATTCGGGCCTGTGCCGCCGTTCGAGGAGCCCGTTAAGGAGAGCTGTCATTGTCCGGGACCTATTAAACATCATACGGCGCCTAAGTGTCAGGTGCCGTTGTTTCCGATTCAGCCGGAGATCAGCGAGTCGTGTAGACGAGTTTTGCGGTCGAGAGGTCCGGATTCTTCTCGAAATCACAGGCCGTGTCCGTGCATGTGTCCACCCGAGGAAGTTTGCGACGTAAGGAGAAATTTTATAATGAATAAATTAAAGGCGTTTTATTTTCGTTTTAAACACGTTAATTGCGTTTTATTGGTAATTTAAGCAGGTTATATTTGTTTTATTTTCGTTTTAAACACACTAAACGCGTTTTGTTAGCAGTTTAAGCACGGTTAATTTAATACGTTTTATTATCGTTTTAAACACGTTAAACGCGTTTTGTTATTGTTTTAAACACGTTAAACGCGTTTTGTTATTGTTTTAAACATATTAAACGCGTTTTGTTAGCAGTTTCAGCACGTTTAATGCGTTTTATTATCGTTTTAAATACGTTAATCGCGTTTTATTAGCATTTTAAGCAGGTTAAATTCGTTTTATTCTCGTTTTAAACACATTTAATGCGTTTTATTATCGTTTTAAGCAGGTTAAATTTGTTTTATTATAATTTTAAGCAGATTAAATTTGTTTTATTATCGTTTTAAACATATTAAACGCGTTTTGTTAGCAGTTTCAGCACGTTTAATGCGTTTTATTATCGTTTTAAATACGTTAATCGCGTTTTATTAGCATTTTAAGCAGGTTAAATTCGTTTTATTCTCGTTTTAAACACATTTAATGCGTTTTATTATCGTTTTAAGCAGGTTAAATTTGTTTTATTATAATTTTAAGCAGATTAAATTTGTTTTATTATCGTTTTAAACATATTAAACGCGTTTTGTTAGCAGTTTCAGCACGTTTAATGCGTTTTATTATCGTTTTAAACACATTAAACGCGTTTTATTAGCATTTTTCACACGTTAAACGCATTTTATTGTCGTGTTAAACACTTAAAAACTCGTTTTATTATTTGTTAAAATCTTAAAAACGCGTTTTATCCTTTGGTAAAATCTTAAAAACGCATTTTATCGTCGTGTTAAACACTTAAAAACACGTATTATCATTTACTAAACTCTTAAAACGCATTGTATCTTGAATTTGCAGATCGAAGAAGTATGCTACGACCCATATTGTCCTCCCGGCTGGGGCAGTAAAACGACGTGTTACACCTATCACTACATAAACCCATACTCGCCCGAATGCTTTCCACAAAACGCCATCTACGGTACGCCCGACGTCGGAAGCTTGCCGGAGCGTCAAGAATTCCCCCCGCGATGTCCCGGCGCCTGGGAAGGACCGCCGTACCAAGAAGACATCCTCACCTCGCCAACGTGGGCCAGGCAGTTGGAAGCGATGCAAGAAACGCCCGTCTTGCGCCGGCCGTGCAGTCCGCCCGCGTTTAACCCGCAAACCGAAGACCAACGGCTCAACACTCCGCGCTATAACTACAACTCGAGCAACTCCTGCGCATAATTAATTCAAATAATATTTTTATTTACAAACAAAATTTGTGATAAAAAATTAAAACCGAGCGAATAAATTAAATAACTGCGAGATAGTGTAATGAAAACATCGAAATATTGTTGTTTTGTTTTGTTGAATCGAATTACGTCATCTGGAGGGAAATGGACGTGACACGTGTAAATAAATTTGTAGTTTTCGGATTTAGGCGAACCTATTTTAAAGATTCTTTTGCAGTGAATAAAAGAGGAGCATCGAGCATTAGCAGCGTGCCATTCATCAGGGGCGTCCACCTGTCGCTCCCACGCACGCGAAGTTATCCCGCGAACGAATTTTGCTGGCGCGCGTTTGTAAGCATGCAGAACGCCCACTTTCTGAGGGATGCTTCACTGTTTTTTTGCTTTTACTTGCGTGACAATATAAATGAGTGCTCCACTCTCAAAATGCACGCTGATAGGTTTCATACTGATTTAAAGCATCTCGTTCACTTTTGCGCGAATTCGCGTGACGGGGAACCCGTTGCGTTCTGCGATCCACCAAAATTGCAACGCGAAATTAAATGTCAATATAATTTTTCTTGGGGATGGGATGAAGGGAGAATGGCGTGTCACGTTGGGACGAATTGTTTTCATCACGTGATTGTAGGAAACGTCGAGTTGCGGAAAGAAAATGTGAGAGAAAAAAATGTAATGGAATGTCAGGATTTTGCTTTTTCATTTGTGTCTTTATAAAAAAATTTTTAATGAGATTTTTTTATATTTTATTTTATTGTAAATGAAAAAGAAAAATAATTTTAAAATAAATTACTCTGCGGTTGCGAATGGAGAAATGCAACCCCTGTGCTTCCCTGCTAATCCCATAGAGATAACATTGGGATGATATTTCAATTATTTTTATTTAAAAAAAAAAAATAATATTATTAATTTTTATTTTTATTTATAAATTCTTACTCGACCTATTATAAATCATTTGACTTCAAATCCCACGATTGGTCGAGGCAAAATGACGTTTCTTGGTTCCCCGACTCAGTGGGTGTGGCCTGTTTTGGATGATTAGGTGGAACCGTGAGCATTCCCAAAAAAAAATAATAATATTAATTCATTAATTCTACAAAACATAACATTTTTTATATAAATTAATATTCTAAATCCTAAAATTAAAAAATAAATTTTTTTTTGTTTTGTTTTGTTTAATTTTCTCGGAAAAATAAGAAATAAAAAAGTGTATCAGGTTGTGCGCGATGAGTCGATATTTATGAGGAAATATGTGAGTAATTTGTGGTCAAAAGTAGACACAGGTACACCTGAATCTCGGAGGGGGTATATAATTCGATCGGGTAGCAGGTGTGCAATTCTCAGCCTGTCATTGGCTGCCCATCAATGGAGCGCGCTGACGGATCATGAGGAGGGCGGTCTCGGGACCCGTTATCAACTGAGAGACACCTCGAGAGACTCTTCAACATCCATTTTGCTCACAACAGATATAGATTGGGTGCTTAGAAACGAGAAATAACACTCGCAGCTTCCATCATCATTCTAACTACATCTTTTTAAAATGGCCGCATTAAGCACAATCCAAATGCTAAAACAAGTAAACGACAATAATTATTGCTAGATAAATTGTAAATTATAAACAATAAGATGTTTGTGAAGGTTTTATTTGATATTTTGATTATATTTTGATCGATTTTGTATTTTTATTTTAGGAAAATAAAGATTTTTTAGGGACAATTTTATTTTTTTGTGTCATTTTCCGATGCTGTATTTACTGGCAATTGTGAGTGAGAACGTTTTGTTACGTGCACCTGTGCACATTGGGTAAAAAAAAGAAGTACTTTAATGGTGGCCTGAACACAGTAAAGGGTCCTTTTATCCGTAATCTAAGTGGCTTCGATCAAACATTTTTACAGGTGGATGATGGAGCGATTTTTTCTCTCTTTCTCTGTTTCTTTTTCATATCACTAAATTCACTGGCGAATGGCGCTATTGGACGTGGAAGAAAAAAATAGAAAAAAAGCGCATGCGCGCACTATTTTACCCGAAAAATCTTGTTTCCTACATAATAAAAAACTGTTACATCTATAAAAAATATTTATAAACCTTAACAATAATTAATTAAAACAATAAACCGTAAATTTAACGCCACCGTGTGATGAAATTCAAGAAAATTTAAAAAAATTCAATTTTTAAAAAAAATTAAAAAAAAAAAAAATAAAATATTTTATAGTGTAAAATGTGAGTTTGTGTTTGTAGAGACTTACTTTGTGAATTGCGGGGTTCGTTTTGAAGTTCCCTTCTGTGGGTAGAGAATAACAGGTGAGTCTTTGCAGAGGGCGCGCGCACATAGCAATTGGGTGTTAATGGGCCAGGTGGGCGTCTCGCTGCACACCACCATCGATTCCGGTGCCGTTTGCAAGCCGAAACAAATGTGACCATCTTTCCAAACTGCACCTGAAAAACCAAACTCCCGCGCCGCAAACGATGAGCGAAGCCGACTCGGCCGTCGCGCCGGAAAGCACCGCTTCGTCTCCCGTCACGACCGTGCAGCCGCCGCCGCGCTTTTCCATCGCTCATCTGCTCTCCACCGACGACAAAGACATTGCCATTAACCCACAAGCATCGCAACAAACCCCGTTGTGTGTACGACCAACTCCGGTGTCGTGCCATCCGTTTTACCATCCCCATTTAGCCGCAATGGGCATGGACACAGTGCCCAATGCAAATTTCCCCGTCGACATCAACTCGTACGCTTCGCATCATCAACAATCAACGCCTTCCTATTCAATAACCAACACTCCGCCTGCTCTGCTCTACAACAGTTGGCTGGGCCGGTCGCAATTTTTAAATCTACAAGGTAAAAAAAAAAATAATTTTATTAATTTTATTAATTTTAAAAATGGAGTTTTCTCCATTTTATTTATTTTAACACTTGTAAATGCTTTTAAAAATGGAGTTTTCTTCATTTTATTTATTTTAACACTTACAAATGCTTTTAAAATGGAGTTTTCTGCATTTTATTACGACTCTAAATTACTTTAACAGGTATAACACCCAAAGGTGTTAAATTTGGCAAATAAACATAAGAAAATGGTCGAAACTTTGGTGTTTTTTTCTATTTTCTTTTATCAATTTCTCGCTGCAATCTGTTACTGTTGTCAACAACTTGTAGGGATTTATTTTGGCTTTGGGGACACCGAATATTAGTCACCTTTAACCTGGCACCCCACGCTCGAGGCCTTTCACACTTTGATGTCTTTATTCTTGAGAATTTCGCACTGCGTTGATAATTGTGGAGGGAAAACTTCCCTCATAAAACGGACAAATATTCTCACTTTAGGGACTAAAACTCATCGTCATTTGCGTCCTGGTGCTAATTGGGACCAACCAGCGACCTCCCAAGATGGAAAAAAAAAATTTTTTCTTGAATTTTATTATTAATTTTGTATAAATAAACCGGAAATCGATTATTTATGGGCGCGAATCGGAGGTAATTCATGGGAATTCATTGAAACTATGACTCCGTTACAAATTAACAAATCGGCGGAGGGCGGGTCACATGCGTTGGGGTATCGCCCCTTGACCGCACTCCAGTTGCCTTGACCAATTGGCTGCACAATGAAACTGGTCCAGATCAATAGGGTTTCACATTAAACATCTATTTTATTTGTTTGTTGGTTGTCATCGAGGAAAACTCGCTGTTTTGTCTCATTAACGATGACCTTTTGTGATTCGTGCAATTAAAGTCTCCGTTTTGACTTCTGTTCGCGGCACCACGGATTAAATGATCCGAGAGAAATTAGATTTTCTACGGTTTATTTTTGACTTTTGATTGAATAAAAAATTAATTTATTTTGTTTCTTGTTGGGTACTTAGCTCCAAAACCGGTCGGTCGAAGAGCGAGAAAACCGGGAATAGACAGAAAACCAAGACAAGCGTACAGCACGAAGCAATTAGAACGACTGGAGACAGAATTCAAAGTATTTGAAATTTCTACACATTCAAATTAAATCAATAAAATGTGATTATTTATTTTACAGCTTGATAAATATCTCAGTGTTAGCAAGCGAATGGAATTGTCGCAAGTTCTGAATTTGACTGAAGTGCAAATTAAAACCTGGTTTCAAAATAGGAGGTAAATAAAATAAGTTTTAGGGAATTTATTCATGTTTTGTGCATTTTGATGCGTGGAAAATTAACTTGGAGTTGTTTTATGAAAAATTTCCAAGATAAAACTCATAAATGGAATTGTGTACTCTTCATTTGGCAGTTTACAAGCTTATTGATCGAACATTTGCGCAATGTCCACTTCCAAATTGACCATTTGTATTTTATTCCTGGAAAACATGTCGAATATTAAAGAAATAAAATTGTTGATTTTTGTTTAGTCTTTGCATGTTGTTGGTTTTTTGTTTAGTTTTTGTATTTTGTTGGTTTTTTGTTTAGTTTTGCATTTTGTTGATTTTTGTTTGATTTTTGCAGAACAAAGTGGAAAAAACAAATCAGTGCTCGGATGAAGATGGCTCAGCGTCAGGGTTTATGGGGATCTCCATATTTAAGCACAAATTCTGCTTATCATCCATTCCTCACTTCTTATTATCAGCAGTTGGGACCCTTTGGGTTCATGGGTGGATTGAGGACATCATCTTCTGCAATTATTCACACTCCACTTGAACCTGACTCCACATCACATCACCAGCCGTCGTCCAAAGTGAATACTCCTTCACCAACGTCATAAGACAGCTTTGGGATTTTGTTTATTTTGTTTTTATTATTTTTTATTATTTATTATTATTGCAAGAAAATTGATAGAATGGTATGACACTATTGACACACAATATTAAATAGAGAAATGTTCTAGAGCAACTGTCGCTTGTAAGAAAAATGTACAAATGTTGCGAAATCAATAAACATGACATTCTTTTATTGCTTTGATGATATTGTTTTATAAATCCTAAATTATTGATATCAATTACATTTCAATTAATTTCAATTTTTGATAATAGATGACGTGTCTGTTTCACACGCAAGTTACGTTATGACGTATAGAAATATCCAAATACTATATCAATTTGAGATTATCTGACGTCATGATTATTTTTAGCATCGAAGTGCACGGTTAAAACGAGAAAAATGGCGGAGCTGCAATCTAAAAAACAGATTAATTTCCAGGCGGAAAATTTAACTGACGAAATCGCGATCACAGGACGCCAACTTTACGCCTCATTTCTCCAAGAAGAAATTGTCCACGAAGGATTAGAAATTCCAACGAGCCATGACGTAGCCGGTGGTGACCACAGGTTTGCAAATGTTTCAAAGAGATACCATCGAGAGTGCTAAATCTAATTAAATTTATTTCAGTCGAGAAGAACTGTTTCGGACCCCAGAAATCAGCAGACTAGGCAAAGATCTAAGACTATTAGCTGACCAGTTCTCCCAATCCCGGGAACGATGCCTAGTCCGTCAAAAAGCGCTCGAAGTAATGCGAAAACCGGGTCACTACAAAAAAGGGGTATACCTCAATTGAAGTACTCTTTGGGGTATGCCCCAAAATGCAGAAAATCAAGCAAAAATGGTCAAAAGATTAATTGTTATGTAAAAACTTATATAAAAAAGGTTAAAAGCAGGTAGGAAATGAGCAAATATAGGTGGAAATGTGTCAAAACTGTCTTAATATAATTAATTTTTACAAGTTTTTGCCGTTATAAGCTGCTTTAGACAGTCTAAAACGTGTAAAAATGACTTAAAGAAGTTAAAAGCAGGTAGATAATGAGCATATACACGTGGAAATGTATCAAAACTGCCTAAAACAGTATTAATTACGTAATAATTAATTTTTTGGTCATTTTTGCTTGATTTTTAGCATTTTGCGGCATACCCCATGGAGTAACCCAATTAGGATATACTCCTAGTTTTGTAGTGACCTGCAAAAACTTATTAAATTGAATTTTTATTAAATAATTTATTTATTTTCTAGGTCGACTTTCATTCGGTGACTAAAGACAATTTTTTCCGGTTGATGGAAGAGTTATTCGAGGGCGGCGTGTCCCGTTCGCGAGTTGTTGTTTTATTTTTCTTCTGTTCGGATGTGGCGATCCGCGCATTGAGGAACAATGTGGTGGACGCGTTTCGGAAGTTTGTCACGTGGGCATTGACGTTTATCACCGAGAGGATGTGTAAATGGGTGCAGGAGCATGGTGGATGGGTGAGGATGATGTTTTTTTTTTTTTTTTTTAAATGTTTTTGTAATTTTTGTTTTTAATTTTAGGGGAATGTTTTGTCGAGTTCGTTCAA